>BJKM01000662.1:0-222500 GCA_015082035.1 Chaenogobius annularis
ATAAAACACATATTAGTCTCTCCTATTTGTAAATAAATACTGTATTCTGTACAATACTGTATTGTATTGCAAATCGACAACCAAATTTCATAATATGAGCCCAATTCTCTGTATTGTTAGGTGAACATCTCCACCCTGTGGCCAACAACGGCTCGCACTAAACACAGTTAATTAAAATTCACTTAAACTAACATTACATCATGTTGTGAATGTTACTATAAAAACTAACGTCTCCCAAGGCTTTTTTGCAGGTCACAAAGAAAACGAATTATCTTTTCTTTAATAAACATGAGTGTGTAAAGGGACAAGAAATGAAGGTGAAATTACAGGTGAACTGACAAGGCTCTTAGGTGTACTCAGACATCTATGAATCATTACGAGTGACACTGCCATTTAACCAGAGGCCAGAGCGACAGGCTTTAATATCCTCTACTAAAAGAGGCTATAGAGGCTATAGAGGCTGACTCATTGCAGTGTGTGAAAAGCCCTCATCTGCCGCCTTAAGTGGAATGTCTTTAACTACACTAACGCATAACTGCGATCACAGCCATGAATTGTGCTATTGATTTTCCGCTGCTCGCCCTACTCCGTTTCATCCCACGCTGCGCCACCACAAAGCATCCAGGCGCTTTAAACAGCTCATCTTATTCATTCGAGCGCTGGTATCCCTCATTGATTCACCACAAGCTTCAAATTAGCCAACTCATTAGTCAACAGCATTACAGATCTGGAGCTATCCGGATTATTACACGGCTGGGTGGAAGAGAGCCCTGTCTGGGAGGGAGATTTAATCAAACGCTTTGGTAAGGCGGTTACAAAATCCACACACCTCATCTTTTTTCGTATGCTTGCTTGACAAATATGCCTTTAAATCGTATGTTGCAGAAAGAAGCGCGACTTTTAAGAAGCCACGCTATCTTTCATAACCATTTGTTGTTGTAAAATGTAAAAGTAAAGCTATACCTTAACTGGGTTAATGATATGCCATTGTCTATGGAAAGGGCTCTTATGTTACACCAAATACATTACCGTAATTAACTTGCTGACAATAGCATTATTCATCACACAGTTTGGATATTAAAATGTGCTTGTTTGACCCTGTCTGGAAATGTAGATAAATATAAAAAGCTGTTCCAGAATTTCAGGCATATGTTGGTAGAGTCAAGTTTAAAGGTGCACAGCGTAACTTTTTCTTTTCTTTTTTTTTTTTTTTAAAGGGGAAGTCCACCAAATGCTTGTCTCTAAGGATATGGTATTGCTTGACCTTTAATGCTCCAAATATCAGTTTATCAATCTTTCATTCCTTCAATTATGGGCGTTTAATAGCTAAAACTAATACCATGAAAAACAATCCTTCTTACCGTCTCAATTACTCTCCACAGATTCAAACCTGTTACTAGGCCCTCTGCTTGTCTCCATGGTGACAGATACATTTAATACAGTGGAACATTCCAGACAATGCAATGAATTTATCGGCAAGGACACAAGCAGATACCAGACCCTCCACTTTTTAAAGCATAAAATCCTAATTCTTCTGAGATGAGTTGAAACTTTCATATAGCAACTGGCACAGAGATTGATAAAAATGCTTTATAATTGGATGCAAACAGCACACAGCAAACAAATGTTACACTAAAAAACAAAAAAATTAGGTATAGCTTTAATTCGATCCTGCTTGACCACCAGCGACTTCACCATTCATCAAAAGGGACAAAGTGCTGGTGTTCTTTGATTAAAACTGTGAGCCATGTGTTACAGCTGACAAATGGCCTCCAATTGGGCCTGTGCAGCCATTTGATAAAGCTCTGCACGCACACTGCAGCTAATGGGAGCGAGACACAATTATAGACAGACTATTTAACACACGCCTGCCCAACTGAATAATGACCACTTCCTTATAGCCAAATACTTAGCCTGAGAATCTTATACCACTCTCTTAGTTCTAGTATTGTGGTAGAATTTCAACAGAAAACCGAATGAGAAATTACATTCAGCAGTGTTGTAGTTTAACATTTGCACAAGAGGGTGTGACTGGGAGCGCTAAGGAGTACGAGCGGCTGATTGAGGATGAAAGCCATTCTCTGGACACTATTTTGTAAAATGTTTGTCTACACAACACCTCAAGTACTCGAAAACCAACCACTGTCAAATCACTTCACACAACACAGTTGAGGTTGTTATTTTCAATTGCGGAAGCCTCAACTAGGTGCCAGATTGAAAAAGACAAGGGGCATTTCTGAGACAAAAGACAATATTTATTTAGGATTGACTCATTTCTAGAGATTGTTGATTCCTGACAATCGTTTCTATTTGTGTAAAAAAAACACATACCGGTACTCTGATTTAAAATGTTGTATAGTTTTGAAGATTGATCAATTTATGTTTTTGTAGTCGTTTTTTTTTATCTATTAAAATAGATCAAAACAAAAACATATCAGTAATTACATAGTAATAGTGGATTCGTCTGGAAGTGACTATGAATCAGTTACTTAATATTTTGGTGAGTTAGTTTTGTTTCGTCCAAAAGGTACATTCCGAGATAAAATCACATGAAATCACCTTTATGGATACAATATTTACCCCTGAAGTAAGTCAGTTTGAGTTCAGGTGTAGTATACAATTTTTTCCCATAAAACGAGTGTCACTGTTATGGCTCCACTAAAAGCGTACAAACATCAAGTAGACATGTTACATTTGAGGCACATTTCATACAGTGGTCAGCCAGATGAAAAGAAGTGACATGAGTGAAAGCAGTAAACCTTTTGTGCACCGTGCGCTCGGGTCTGTCAGAGAGAGGCCGCAGGTGAAGACAGCTGTCACCCTGATCTACAGCTCCCGGCAGACGCACTAATGTGGGCCAAACTGCCGCAGCCACTGGAAATGATGCAATCATTGTGGAGGAAATTGGAAATCAATTCTTGTCATCACCGAACATAACTCGTTTTTAGTGGGGCCAGCCAGCACTCACATGTGTTTCAGTGGGCTACAGAAGCGCCATTAAAAAGGAAAAATATGAAGGAAAAGGGAGACTATAAATTCAAACCTTCACAATGATAAAGATTTTCAACGGTAACTGTAGGTATTGTAGGTAACAGTAATTAGGGACCATCTTATAATGTTAAATGGGGGATCATTTCGGAATCTAAATGATTTCCTTTATGGGTAACTGTAGTAGGGATGGGCGATATATGGGTTCCAGCATCAGTATCGGCCGAATAAAAGATATTTGCCAATATTTGGCATTGTGTGTTATTTCCCGTTTGTCTTTAGTTCAGCAGATTTGTCTTTTTGAACAGACTAAATGGTGAGAACGGAAATAGAAGAGAAATTAGACTAAAAATATGTCAGTAAAGTTCATTTGTGATCTCGTAGGCCTTGCTATGGATTTTAAAATTGAAATATTAGTATCGGCAAATGTCAGATATCGTATTGGCTAAAAAAATTATAATAAAATGTATCCCATTGGACAGTCTCTAAATTGTAGTTCAGACTTATCGTCCAACAGTATGTAGTAATGATATTCTTGACTGCCATGTCTCTCTTCCCTGTATTGGATTATGTATTTGTAAGTGTTTTGTACCACATACTGTGCAATCTTAGCTAGTTTTTACTTACAGAGTAAAGTGTAGTATATTGAGTACAAAGAAGGTTGGCCGCCTTCCACTCATGTGTGAGCCTTTACGTCTCACTTCTCCAAGGAGACCCAAAGAGTCCCCCGCAGATTGTAAAATGAACAGTAATAATGGCACATTACTGAAGAACAAACCACATGAGAGGCAGAGGAAGCTGGTACACTCTTAGCTGCTCATGTAGGTCATTACATTAGTCGGGACAGTGCAGTGCCTCTGCCTGCTTCGCGCCCTCATAGCGCCCATCTCAAGGGCGCCTGAGCTCAATAAGAAGCAATCAACAACCTCGTCACGCCCTCAAGAGATCTTCTCTATTTTCCCTACAATGCAGCACTCCAACTCCCAGCCATTATGCATCAAAACAGTGTCAGGCGTGATAAAAAAGGATCGGCCGATGGGACTGGGAATCAAAGCAGGAGAATTCCCAGGATGAAAAATATTCCACTTTGCTCTCTGATGTTGTTCTTTGTTTTTCTTTGTTTGTCTTGTTATTTGAGTTGTATGTTCGCGTGTCTCTCGGGACCCCCCCTCCCCCTCTGTAGCGCCAGTCATCCGTCATCCTAATTGGGTGCGTTTAGAGAGCAACTGTTAGAGATGCTTCTGGTCAAAAACAGACCGTGGATTCAGCTATCAAAGATGGATGGCTATGTAAATGCGAGTGGCCACAGATGAGATTATGTGCAGCTTGTTGGAAACTTGTCGGAGTGTCCTTTATCTTCATGCGCTCGCAGCTACATCTGTGTATAGTTCTAAATGGCATTGCATTAGTGTTATTGCATTAGGTACAAGAACCTAAAGTGTTCATGAGTTCACGCAGCTACTTTACCAACCAGAATTTAAAAACGTGTAACTACAATTACTTTTTGTACTAATTTAATCAATCTACATTTGTTTGTTGTAAAAGTAAAATTTGACTCCTATAAAGTACTTCATGCTATATCTAAATTTTACCAGGCAGAGTATTTTTCATGTACAGTGGGTTTAACAGTGAAGGACATTTTCTTTGATTAATGGGAGGAGAAACTACAAATCCATCTTTGTCAATCTTCTGCCTTATATATTAATAGTATATTCCTCTTAATGGCCCATCTTTCACTCCATCTAATCTCCACAAATCCTCAATTTCCTACAGTCGATCCTGTCAGGTGAACATTTAATGGCACTGACCACCCATCAATCATATTAACAATCATTTTTCAAAGAACATTTCCTTTTAAAACATCCTCAGACTGGTCATGAAATCTCAAAAAGTGTGAGCCTCTAAATTACAAACTTGAACACAAAGACAAGTACCTTCAAGTCATACATTTCCTTCTACTGTACATATTGGGGAAAAAGAAAGAGGGGGAAAAAAGTACATTTAGTACACATATAGTATAGTACACCTTTACAGCAACTACAGCTATAATTATATTTCAATGAATTTAATTAATTATTGTGCCTCTAAATGTTCCCTGTCGGCCTTTATCTAAAATAGCTGCTTATTGTAACAGAAGGGCACTCCACTACTGTTTTCACTGCCTTGTGGAGTAAGGCTTTTGCCCCTAATTAGACCAAATAAATTCCGAACACAACATCTGGACAGCCGGTGGAGCTCAGTCTTCTCAGTGTGACAGCTGTGTATCAAAATGCACATATCAAATAGAGCGAGGAACTAGACCACCAGCCTGAGTGTGCCTACCTCTTTGGCAAACATCTGAAGGAGGATCGATCCTTTATCGGACCATGAACCATCTGCTTCCTCCTCGCCACATATGTCCCTGTCGGTTAGAGAATGAGGCGCGCTGTCCAGGTCTGCCTTTCATCTGTTCCTTTGATGGATCTGCACCTGCGAGAGAGAAGATCAGCTAATTGTGATTCAGCTTTCAATATCAAAGTTCTCACTGCACAGAAAATGCAGTTTAAA
This sequence comes from Chaenogobius annularis, assembly GCA_015082035.1. NCBI lineage: Eukaryota > Metazoa > Chordata > Actinopteri > Gobiiformes > Gobiidae > Chaenogobius > Chaenogobius annularis. Next base: position 5,536 of record BJKM01000662.1, read on the forward strand.
GGCGCCGACAGATTTCCCCAGCAGCATTGAAGGAGGGCAAAGCAGAATACAATTTTACCTACAATGCTGATAAAGAATACCTTAACAATAATACCAATGCAAAATCTTAATTTCTCTCTTGCAATATGAAGTTTACCTTGTAGTTTGTATATGGGTTAGAGTGGTTATAATGTTTTGGCCGATTGGTATTTCTGTGTCTTCTATACAGTTTAGTACATATAAAACTTTTTATACATGTTATATTTAGAAAACTTGAACACAGAAAACTAAAATTACTCTATTCTTTAATTATTCATCTGCATTAGGGGTACTTTAATACACAACATATCGTGAAATCCGTCTGAATCATAAAAGAAAAATAGTGTTATAGTGAGTTTTGTTTTAGATGCGCAGCATCTGAGCCAAAACATCCATTGAACACTGGCCTTGTCCGTAACGACACATGCTGTAGTTCTAGGCATGTCTCCAGATCGCTCTACACACACAAAAATACACAAATACCCTCTTGCACACACCACACAAGACCAACATATCCCCGGACTCTTTGCTGGAGCCGAGTGTTTCCTCCTCAAACTACTCAAGCGCACCAGGAGCTGTCCATCAAACCTCATATGAAGAGACATTTGAAAGCTCACAAGCGCTCTCCTATCCTTTTCAATAACAATCTTTCGCGGCTTGGATAAGCTGTAAAAATACTCAATTACTGAACTGTACTATATTGTGCATTCTTTATTTTGAAACACATTTTGTATTGCATGTTTTATCATTTTAATTTTAATGTGTGGGAAAAGGGAAACAAGTTAGTTTGTTGGATTGCATGTGGTGCCCCCAAACGTATACAGAGGGAACAAGGCTAAAATAACAAAAAAATATTCATAAATGACTTTTTTTCAGGGGACCAAAAAAGTTAGGTTTGCCATCTGTCGCCCTTTGCTTGCAATAGTGAGAGATTGAGCCAATTAAAAATGACAATTAAAAGTCAGCATTGCTATCAGCAACATAACTCTAATTGAGAAAAGACACATTTAAGCACTGAAAACATCATGTGTGTCATTTTATTTTAATAGGGATAACATTTTTTTGCTTCAGCATACTAATCCAGTTAAGCCTGTATTTTTCCAGACATGCACTGCCCCTTCCCTTACATAAAACATCTCTAAAGCGCTGGCGATCTCTGTGTCCCTGGCTCTCCACAATCAGCACTATTTGAAAATGTCATGCTCCCTTGTTAGCAATTCCAGTCAGCAAAGAGGCAATTATGGCGTTTTCATGTTTCATTCGGGGCCCCGCTGCCTCCGATAACACTTTGACACACTGGCCCTGTGTTTTAATATAGACGACATGCACGCTACATTCCTCTACTGCTTTACATTTGAAAAGCGCTCCGCTACTCCGCGGTGCTATTTTCTGAGTTTAAAGGGCGCGGGGGGGGCCGCACCTGATCTGTGAACCTCACAGTTGTCCATGTCCCCTGCCACCAACCGCACGGCCGCAAACCGATCCGCCTGCAACCAAGCCACGCCGGAACATCAAACAGCACAGCGTCCTCAAAGCAGCCCGTGGTGTATCCCTGGATGAAAAAGATTCACGTCAGCACCTGGTAGGGCAACTTGTGTGTTTCATGTTCCTTCTCTCCTTTTATCTATGAGCCTCTTACTCCCAACTCGTTGCCAGCCCCTGCTACCGATAGCAGGGAAGCTTTTGAAATGGCACAATTGAGGCGCGATTTACGACTCGGCATGGTAATTACACCCACCATAAATTTTTAGCTGAGGTATACTCAGGGCAGCCGTATCACCATGTGGCTTTTGCTGTTATGTATTGCACCACAGTCAGAGAGAGGGGGTAGAAATAAAGGAAAAAAAACTAGCTTTGTAATCTTGCATTAATAATTTAGCTGATTGCTTGATGTGAGGATCCTATCATTACGCAGAGAACTTCTTAACTTCCCTTTTCAATTCCTCAACAGAACTAAACATCCATTCAATAAATCTCTTTGCACATTCAGGCCATTCTCGGTTTACCCATCCTTTCGCTCCGTTCTTTGCACTTCTCTTTTTTGGCAGTGAACCCGGGATAACATGGGACGGAGCCCAAGCGGTCTCGGACAGCGTACACTCGCAGTCAGCGATCGGTCAGCAGGTTAGAGCTGGAGAAGGAGTGATTCACTATAACCGGCTATTATCACGGTCGGAGGCGCATTGAGATCGCACACACCCTGGTGCTGTCCCGAGCGGCAGATTAAAATTTGGTTTCAGAACCGCAGAAATGAAATGGAAAAAGGACCACAGGCTGCCCAACACCAAAGTGCGCTCCTCCTCATCGTCAGGCTCCAGCTCAGGCTCAGCAGCCGCCGCTGTGACCGCAGCCTCGGCCACTAAACTCGAGTGCGGATGAACTAAGCGCACAACACGGGGAGGACATTACCAGGTTATAAAGCTGCAGGAACGCAGCCGTGACAGACTCTTCATTTATAGAACTTATGACACGTTTTGTTTCGGTAGCTATCTTGTGCGGTTTTCCCTTTAAGTCCAAAGTTATATAAAATGCATGTTATATAGCGATGGATTACTGCGAATACCGGATTAATTATTTTTACGTGACACAGGGTTTAATTTATTTGGAAGTTCAATTAAAATGTTTTTTATCAAAATGTTGTGAATGAAGGAAAAAAAAAAAGAAAAAATTTATCAGAAGTTATTGTGGGCCAATCTTTTGCCCTGCTGCCTAAAGGTGAAATGCACAACTCTATTATTTCAAACACTGGAAGCAAATCAATATAATGATAGTTATTTTTGGTATGAAGCTGATACACACCATTGATCTTGAAGCTAATGTGTGATTTACCTCGTGTATTTCAGACACTGCCTTTTCATTTCAATTTAGTTTTGTGGTGTTGATGTTGTGTTTAGACCGTTTATTGTTAAATACCTCAATGCGACGGGTTATTAGTAATGTATTTGTGCTAAACATACTGGTCAATAAACCGTGTGTGTCTACTTGTTTTAAATCCGTTTGCCGTAGCTTTATTCCAGGCAGGATGAGGTCTGCTGGGGTTGGCTTGTTGACCACTATAAACCTGGGATTATCTTTTACAGCTACATCTACTGCAGGATACATCAGGGTGTACAAGAGTGTGCTATTTATGGACTCGTTTTCTGTATTAAATTAAAAAATGAAAGTACTTTGTGCTATGCTTGCTCATCAGTCTGAGGGGCATTCAATTAGTGCTTAACACAGGCAATTGAGGCCCATTCTCCGCCACTAAACCACAAACACAAGCAGCCATGTATTGAGAGAACATTGTGATTTGTTGTAAATATATTTTTAAAAAATCCAACCAGTCACTGTCCTGATTCTTTTTTTTTTTTTCACGGATTTGACGTGTAAAATCAAAACAAAATAAAGTGGTGATAATGCAGATGAATTAAGACTGGGTGCTAGTTCATTATTGTATATATTTTTTCTATGGATGCTGTGAAACTACGGTGTGCGCAAAAAACACCATAGTAGGCCTCTTCAGTACCGTTTGCTTCCGTATCAGCACCACATGAGAAAACCCTTTTAAAAATAGAAAGAACTAAAAAAAAGAAAAAAGAAAAGAAACTACAGTCTGCAACGTCATCGTGAGATTTGTTTCCGTGTAGCCAAACGGTAGAGATGCTGAATGGTGTTCACTAAACATTACTCACACCTCTCAACGCTCAAAGTATCTAGAGTTTATTTTACTCTCAATTACTCAATTTTTCTAGCTCTTGGACACAGCTTTGAAGAACACAGATTGAAGCATTACTTGGAACCAGAGACGCGCAAGAATTTGATAGATTATTGAAATAGTGACATGAATAGGCCTTATAAAATGCCTGACCTAGTGGGGGGCGTTGGGCAACAAAGGAAAGAGACATTCTCGATCATTAATCTTTCACTGCATCGCTTTGTGTATATTTTGCAAAACAATCCAGCCAACCACGTATTTATATATTATTAAATATGTGATCAAGACATATATTGGTCTATATTCCAAAAAGTTTGCATCCATGTTGGCTTTTGGGTTACTGATTTGTGGACATTTGACCGCAGTGGACGTGGTACTTTGCAAAGGCGTAAGAGTGGCATTGAGGCGGTGCTGAAAAATGATTCCTGGAGCCTTTATGTAGCTGGACACATTAGAGAAATTAATGTCCTCACCAAAGTCGCAGCATCCGTCCACTCCCATTGGAGGCCTGTCGCCTACACGTCGTGCTTCTCAAAAGCTACGTTGTTTAAGTTTTTGCGGCAAAGTAGAGAAGGCCGAGTTCATCTCAAGGACACATTTTCTGTGCCATTGGGTTCTCTTCTCTCTGGAAAACCGTCCTCTCTCCACTCCGCAGATATTTGGTTGAGTTTTGGGTTTAATGATTATTTCAGATAGTTTAGCGGCGCAGCGTGTCAGGGGACTGGCCTGAACAAAGCAGACTGTAAACATCGTTGTGGCAATCATGTAGCATTTCATGTCGCCTTTCATACACAAAATAATTATATCATTACTAATAAATAAACACAATTTAATGTGAATCGTTGAATGAAAAAAAATATATATATATAATGGAGTTGATTAAATTAGTTTACAGGCAAAAAGGTTTTTCATTGTATACATATAAATATATTTTACACTTGTCACTCACTGCTTGACTGATATTGTTCAAGAAAGTGGGGAAGTGAATCTCAGGTTACAGCAGAACAAAGGACTGGTCCTTGGAGACACATCTGTAAGTGAAGGAGGAGTAAAAACACATTGGCGCACTTTCACCTTTTATCAGGAGCTCGTCTGACGTAGGATTGGTGGAATGTATTATGGGAGCAAATGAGATATGATTTAAAGTTCCTTAAACAAACACTTGTGTCACTAGTATCATCCATAAATCAGCTATCGCTGACGCGTAAATATCAACCTTAAAACTATTGCTCACACACACTTTACTTCAAAAACTCTCAATATTCACTTAGAGAGCTCTATGAGAGTGTGTTAGCCCTTCTTAAACGATAATCTGTATTTGAGAGATTTCAAGAAAGTTTAGAAGCAGAGGCCTGCATGATTGGCTGGCACTGGGAGAAATGTCCAATTATTTTGAGACCGTTCTTTTGCACTTCGCAGCTGAGTCTCTGGAGTACCTGTAGTATTCCTGTGTAGTACCTCACAGGAATTATAGTAACGTTGGGTATTTTAATGCCTTGGCATTTCCGTTACCAACCAAACACTGTATTCTCAGTTTACATTCTTTGAGCAATGAGTGATTTATGTGCACTCGGGCCCAAGTCTTCCAGTAAAAAATCCCAAATTTACACAGACAGCTATGAAAGGCAGGGAATCAGCTGTTTCAATACCTACCCAACACTGCAAACAGGGCCCACTCGTCTCAGGTGAGTGTCGTCCACTCACTCGGTGCGTAATGAAAGGTCTAGGGCAGCGCTTTGTTGGTCTGTAGTGTGCATGAAAAGCAACCATGGCAGCTGCATAAAGCCACAGAGTTGAAACAGGGGTCATGAAGCTATTTTCTAGGGACAGACTCGCTGTGCCTCGCATTGACCAGTGGTGGGTGTGTCACAGATCCGTAAATCTCTCTCCATCACCAACAGATGCACCACGTCTTTTCTTCTGGCCCTGGACTCAACTCATTTACATACAATTATTCAGACATGTTCAAATGATTTACTGTGGAGCCGTGCAACATTTAAAGCGCGGATCAAGTGTCGCATTTTAGATGTCTATTACAGTAGGGCTTTTTCTACTGTAGGCCTATATGTCAACAAGTAACTCTTGCTTTGATTCGTTATTATTCTTATAATATTTTGTTGTTTGTTTTACAATTTTTTCAGATGAGTGCTGTTTCAATTCTTACCTGCAGAATTATGATTATGTTATCCATGTTATTTACTTCTCATTAGCAGATTGATTGGAGTATGGTGACTCAAATATGGATTTACAATATAGGTGATGACTTCTAATAAACAGAAGTGGATCTGTTCACGAAAAGCTTTTTTTTGGTACGAATTTAAAAATATAGGCATACAATAAAACGCATGTCTGCAGTGTAACAAGAGCCTTTATTAAAAGACGGTTTTTGTTTGTTTTGTTTTTTAAATCATCAGACATCCACAAATAATTTTGAGCTGTCAATATTGATCACTTCATAGATATATGCAGAATAAAACAATAATGAAATTGCAGTATACAGTGTTTTCAAGACAAATTGAGCTTTTACTTGTTGGGGCAGTGAGCGTTAACGAAGTTTAGAAAATGCCTCTTTGGGTTCATTGTAGCCATACGGGACCAGCCTGTAGGCTGCAGACCAAAATTAATTTTCCCCTTAAGTAACTGTTTAGGCCAAAGCTTGTTTGGGGAATTGACAATGTGTGTCTTTTCCCCACTTATGAAGTGCAGCCTGCAAACTCTAGTCCTTTCATTTCAGTCTGCATTGTTTACAGCAATATAGGGCACTGGCCCATAAATCTTCTGCAAGCTCTGCCAAGACAGCGCCATTTGTATGCACCGTTTTAACCGACAGCATCCTCTGCCCATTAACGTCTCCTCGCAGCTCTCTCTCAGTCTGTTTCTTATCTGCCCACCTTCGTCCCTGTGCACAGCCAGTCACATCTCTGCAGTGCACAATCTCCAAATGAATGCAAACACATAAATAAAGCTATGCATTGGAACACTTGTGTAATAAGAGCGTAGCCTTTCCCGCGTCCCCACAGCGCGCATTGCATCCTCTCTTTCGCCATTTCCAGTGTAAGTTATTGGAATGGGGAATAAAAGTTTATCGACGGTTTCTTTGCTTGTTTATGTCAGCAGCCACGAGAGCGCAGAAGGTAAGGAGCGAATTGTAAAAGGGTTGACACCCAGAGCGACCCGGCGCGCTTTTTGTGTGTGAGAGAGAAAAATGATTTATAGTCAGCGAGGCAGTTCAAACAGAGTTCACGGAGAATTGTGGTGGAGGCGCGGAGGAGCTAAATTATGGTCTTGCTGAGCTAGTATATCATAGATCCTTATCTCAATGCAGTGAGTTCAAGGGTGCGAAATAGGGAGAAGCAAACAATGGAATCACTTATAATAATAATAATAATAATAATAATAATAATAATAATAATAATAATAATAATAATAATAATAATAATAATAATAATGTCCCCTATTCAAACTGAACACTGGGTTGCATTGAGCTCACTCGTTTCATTTATGGCATTTCTCGGACCAAGCTCTCGGTTCAGGTGAAGTAAGGGGGAAGAACAGCTCTTGCACTCCGCTCCTTTTCCATGAGTACGTAATCCATCACTGCACACCGACATCTAAAGAGAGGCTTCTCGACAGCTTTGTTGTAGTGAACCTCTTAAGATAGAGCATGCCGCACAATATGCTAACATGACCCTTTTTGTTACACTGTGTAAAATTGTTGAAAGCTTCATTATTCTGCTTATTAATGCACTTTGCATACATTTGCAGGAATTAAGCGGCGGCTTTATGAGGTACTTTTTCAACAGTAACTATGTTATAGGCCACACATAATTTCAAAGATATTATGCATCATGTGGCTTGTTAGTATTTTGAGATTTAATCAGCATGCCCTGTGCAGAGTTATTCAGTGTTTCACGTGGTGTATTCTGGTCAGTGCAGCCTATTCTACGTCAAATGAGGCAAAAGAGGTGAAACAGTGTGGGAAAAATGTAAATCAAATGCATTGTTTATTAGGTCTGTCTGTTGTATGTCTGTTTTTGTTTGGTTTTTGTTCTTCTCTTTTTAAAACATTTTGCTTAGGTGAATATAGTTCTCCAGCACTCAATCAATACGTATATACTTATATTAGCCTATGCAAATGGGGAGGTTTTGCGCCAAAATGTCTTCTCGTCATGCATCTGGGCAGACACTTGATACTGTACAGTGATGCCTGATTAATGCAAGTGCATTGAGTGTTGGCGTTGAAAAAACAGTAATGATTGCTGCCTTTGTCTTTCTGTGGCAATGACTGTCAAAGCCTTTGTTTAACCGCTCCCCGTGAATCCCATTAAGCTGCTATTGCGCGCGGACAGTTACAAGCATATGCTATTTTAAGAGAAGCGCGCCGATTTCAAGTGACCAGTTAAATGAGCAACTAATCCAAAAATAGCCCGTATTAGGACATATAGGTAGCACCGTAAGAGCGTGTTATAGCCTATGCTACACAGACAAATGGATGAGATGACCACGAAGATGAACATAATTATTTATTATGACTAATGAGGCGGCACAAAAATGCAGTGGTATAATTAAAGCAACATTTTACAATAAGAGCATCCTCAGCAGAAAATAAATAAAGAAAGAAAAATGCTCCACTACGCGGGGCCATAGCCTTTATCTGATAGTTGCTGATAACCAAGCAGCTGCTAAACGCAAAACATAACAGGAAAGTTCAGTATTTGAAAAAACAAGCCTATCGATATTAGCGATCACTTAAATAAGAACGACATAATGAAGACTTTCACCAGCGCGTTATACCTTTGCCGTCCCAATTTTACGCACAAACCAACCAACCTCCCTTTTCTCCCAGACACACAGAAAATATGTCTGTTGGCGTCTCCTCATATTCCTTTCTGTTTTTCATTCTATAGGTAGAGAAAGTCGCCGACTCCTAAAAGAAGAGTTGTCTGAAAATATCAGACAAGCTTCTCCGCGCCCCAAATTGCGTAGAGGATTACTTTGCAACTCCACAGTGCAACCATTGGAGGAGAGTCACACGTGATCACGGCCCCCTTCTGGTAAATGTTATTCAAATGTTCCACCTATAGTTAGTTCAATTGCTTTTTTCTTGATGCCTTTTGGAAATCAGGTTAATTGCAACCAAACACTAGCTCAGCCATCTTTAATACAATCGAAGGAGTCGTGATTTTATTTAAACACTTTTGGCAAGTCTAATCCATGGACCCCCGGTATCCTACCCTCCCACTTCAGGCTGATGGCAACACTTTGGCTTTGAGCTCTGGACAAGTGCCAAAAGTGCATTACAATGAAGCAGGAGGAAGAGGAGAGGGTCAAGATGCAGGACTAACTGTAACCTCAGCTGCTCATGTAACTTCCAGGTTGTGCCCAGGTGAGCCACTTCAGAGTCCCCCCCTCTCCCAGGGTCAGTGCCACACCAAGGGCAAGAAGGACGAAAGGAGCAGGGGCAGCAATCTCATCACCATCTGCCACTCAGGATTAATCTTTCCCTGGATGAATTCGCGAACAAGTGACGCCCAGCAGTCTGGTAACCTTGCATGTTCCCTTTTTTTTCTTTTTAACTTTACAGCATCTCATAACACGTTAATTAATGTCTAAAAACACATTAATTCCACCAGAACCAGACATATATTTGTATACTTTTGGGGGAATGTCAATGCTGGCAACTAAAGGGAGACAAAGCGACACCTGGTAACCAATTAAACACTCAATCCACTCTGCTTAAATTTGAGCTTCTCCTGGTTGACTAAAATCTGCTCTGCTTCAGTCAGAGCCACACACCTGTGTCACCTGCATAATTTATTGAGGAACATTAGGAAGATGTATTTCTCCTTCGAGAAGTTTTAAATAAATTATTTGAATTTTATAATTGATTCTAAAAGGTACAGCACAGTTAAAAATGCCATTGCTTGATATTTTAATCTGATGTAAAAATAGAACAAGTGACAACCTGCTGTAAATGATCAATTATAAAACTACTCTCTTCATATCTTCTAGTCACTCATATAAACAGAGGAAGCTCACAGGCAGAGCTGCAGCCTCCAGTAAAGTGGGGCTGAGTTAAGGAGTGATGCTTGCTCTCTAAGGTCACTTTAGGCCCTTTTTAATATCCATTAACTCTGCTAGATGCTGTTGTTATCAACAGTGCCCCACTAGTGCTCATATACATGTCAAATGGAATCTCTAATGGTGGTTATTTTCAGTGGTGGTCCCTAGGTACATTTAAATGACTGAGATGGGGATTTGACAGGCCTGCTTCCATGTGTAGCTGTGATTAATGTGGCCTGTCACTGCGGTGCTGTGGCGTCAGATGTTTCCCCCAGACTGTTTCTTTGGGAGCGAACTTTCCCTGAGCACATCACACCACAGACAGCCAGTCGTGTACAGTGTCTGCGTTAGGCTGAAGAGGAACAGCTCTGGGCCTCACTTTGTCTCCGGTTGATTGGTTGAGGATTACTGCAGCTCTCAGTTCCTCCACAGAGGTTACACTGGATGATAGACTTGTTAAATGTCTGACACTTGCTCAGCAACCTCTCTCTTTCTCTGCTCTCCTTGTTCCAGTCAGCAGCAGTGAGACTGGTCCACTGGGAAGAGGCAGTCACAGCATCCGCAGGGAGAGGACGGCCTTCACCAACAGCCAGCTGCTGGAGCTAGAGAAAGAGTTTCACTTCAGCCCGTACCTGTCCCGCCCCCGGAGGATGGAGATGGCAGCTGGGCTCAAACTAACAGACCGCCAAGTAAAGATCTGGTTTCAGAACCGCAGGATGAGATACAAGAAGGAACAGAAACTCCGAAAGGACCAGCTCCAGCTTTCACCACTGATTTCAAATGTTCTGTCATCTTCACCAGAGTTTCACTCCTTAAACTTTGCTGCCATGCCATCCACATTCTGTTGCTCTTACAGTGGGGTCAGCAGTGGTGATCAAAGAAACCTAGTGGACTTTTCCAATATGAACTGCACCCTGCTATCTGTTGAAAATGGCCATGGGTCCTCCTGTGCAGATATAGATCACACCACTGCCCTTTTAAACTGGCCTTAAACCACCAGCACCATAAGGTCCCCTTTGTATTCATCAATATCCCCCAAACCCCCACTTCATCTAAGAAGCTGCAAAATTAGTCAAGATGGCTGTTTTGAAATCTCAAATTCAGCGATATGGACAAATGACCTTTCTCCAACAGAGACTCTAAACTATTTTTCTACATAGATATACATTTTTGTTTGCCTAATTTTTTATGTTAAATTTCTAAAAGTGCATGTTAATGGTTATTCAAGTTTACGTTTCCTTGTGCTGTTAAAAATAAATCTTTCATAGAGTAAATATTACATTACCTTCTTCATTACAGTAAATGGAAAGGAATTTTGTATGGAATGAATTTGTGTGGAATGTTCCTTAATGATATGCCATTTGATATTGTTGTTGATTAATTGAGATGCCACTTATGGTATAGGCTTAATAAATGTATTTAGGAACGTTGTACCTCCTGTGCAATGTCTACCCTGTTCAGCGCTGATTAAAAGGACATTTTCCTCCCACATATTTTATGATTAAGGGTGTCTGGATTGCAATTGGAAAAAATAGACAGTATTCAGTAATCAAATTAAAGAATGCTTTACATTCATTGAAAACTCCAAAGTATTGTGTATTCAAGTTGCACAGTCTTGCCACAAAGCCTCTCCCTCGCTCCTGCCTTCAAGTGAACCACCATTAATCACACAGACAAGGCAGTCTTTCCAGCACTCCAACCACAAGCTCTGAACCCACTGGGCATGACGACAAGATCTCTAGCCTCCTCCTTCACGAGCCCTACCTTTTCAATAGCCAAATTGTGCTGCTGCAAGTCAGGGCTGGCCTCCCTCTCAGGGGGTATGTTAGCTGTATAACTGAGGAGCCCTTTCAGTGGCTCACATGCCAAAACAGACCAGAGAGGCTCAATCACTAATGATAGCATTATCTATAGGAACAATGACAGGACTATGCTTTTAACTGGTGTCTACTGTGACATTGTTCCATCTTAATTCCTTAAAACAAACATAATCATACAAGAGCTTGTCCTCTTATCACTTTTATTGTTCCGTTTCACTTTCCTCATCAGACTCTCATGTAAATTATCCGCCATGCATTTTGCCTTATTTGACAGAAGTGGGTCACAGTTTGTCTGGAGTTTTACAAAAGTAGACAGTAACTTTGCAACAAATGATAAATGAGCATGCACACCACTTTAGACATAATATGTGCTTTTACAAAAAAAATGACACACAAAGATTTGTGGACACACTGACAGTTTTATATCAGTAACTGTACTGTAAATGAGATGTCACTGAGAAGTACTGACAGCTATCAAACTCAAGATAGAAGAAGGGAACAGATCCCCTAGTGGTTCTGTATAAAATTACTTCTGCTAATACATAGCCATTTGTTAGTGGCAAATCTTTGGAGATTTTTTGTCTACTATATGGTCTCTTGTTAGAGCAGGTGTCTAATAGGCCAATTTAAAATATATGCACAAAGGAGTAGAGCTGACGATAAACTAATTCATAAAATAATTGAATAAAGTTCAAAAAAGGTCACAAAAAATGTCAATGTGAATGTATTTGTGTACCAGTGTGGGGAACGGGGGAATCTGTGTAAGATAAGACCGTTTTTGTTGGATTCCAAGGATTTTTGTGGATGTGAGTGATTTATGGCACCAACAGAGCCGCGCCTCAACAAGACCTTTACCTCTGGACCCTTACACACTTTTGCTCTAACACTAAAGCCAGGAGCATTCGCACACTGGAGTGCAGTTATTCTGTGGAGAAGGTCAAGGGGGTCGTTATTCTGTGGAGAAGGTCAAGGGGGTCCTTGGGGGGGGGGGGTCAAGGGAAGCCCTCCAACCTCTATTTAAACACTGAGCTGTTCTCACATGAGTTCACTCCTAATACAGCATCAGGTCATTATTTTTGTCATTATTCCCTCCACAACATGAAAAAAAAATAGTGTTTTTTTTAGTTTGTTTGTTTGTTTCATGTTTTTGTTGTTTTATATTTAACACAACAACAAAAAAAAAACTAAAAAAAGAAAGTGTTTTTAGCCCGTGCACTATCTTTGAGGGTCGCACAAGTTATTACTAGTGATAAATGATGAGAGCTGTATAGCCCGCTTTAGTTATGGTTAACAATGTATTCAAACAATCACATTGAATAGAATGTTAGTTTGATGATGTGCTGCTGTTCCATTTACAGTTGTTAAACTTATTTTGGGTATAGGTAAATACCATGTTCTCGAGCTCCTTTGATACATTGGCTATTCACTGTTCAATTGTTTTCATTCACTGAAACAAACCAAACTTGGTGTAAGGTTTACTGGACCTTGCCTATTGAATTTGGGCACTTGACGTTTGGGGGCAACGCTTGCACAAGCGTGAGGATGGTTTTGCAAGCATTACATAATTTTAATTTTAATTTGACATATGTCCACATACTGTATATACACATGAGCTGACCTGCTGGCGGCACATTCACAACACATTGTTACACACAGTGTTAATTTACGAATTATGCAGCTGTCCCATCCAAGGAGATTATTTAATTTTTTCTTCAGAAATAGTTATCTTCAGAAATAGAACTGTGACACGACATAAAACTAGCACAAGTTTAATGTTTTTCAGATTTTCAGAAGTATGTGATAATTATTAATTCTGACCCTGGTTTTTTGTGTAACTGTTTGTTAAACTATACAACTTTCCATGTCAAACCACATGACACCCTTTGGATTACAACATTAAACTTCTTATAACGTTTTTAGATTTTACATAAAGATACAGTTACAGTTTTTGTAAATAAGTGTATATTCTTATCTTTATGTCAACATCTTTATTATCAAGTTTCTTATTCTAGATTTAGTTAAAAATACAAAGAAAAGAAACACCACTTTATCTTCAACTGCAAACAAACAAAACAACAATATCATATGAACTACATTCATCAAATAACAGATGTTCAGAACAATATGTGTCCCATGTATTCCATGATTGGAATTCATGGTCATTTGTACTGCCATTATAATATTGTTAAATATATAGATGTATGCCTCTGACTTATGCGCTCAAACAAAATATGACACAAAATCTTACTCTTCCAGTTACAATGACACAAGCCCACAGGTGCTGTTTCTGTTGCAGCCAAGTCCTTTGTGGAGCATAACCCTGAACCTTTAATACGGGGTCTGTCGCAGGCTTAGTTCCCTTTATGACCTGTTAACCTTCTCGGACAGCTCCCAACATAGTTGTTAGTACTGCTTTCCAGTCTCTCCAGGTGCTTGTTGCTCAAAATGATTGTTAAGTATCAATTTCCAGTGTCACCTTTATGGGTTTTATTTATTTGTCTGTTCCTTCATGTGGAACCAAGCCCGGGAATCACTCAAGTAGATGGATTATAACTCAACTGCTACGACTCATCAATCTTTGGAATTTGACTTCCTGAATCTCATACAACTGTTACTGTCATATTACAGAACGGCATTATAAAGATCAATGACATTTTAAATGCTTCCCAGTTAAGGATGATCGTGGCAATAAAAAGGTAAGTTGGTGATGGAGGTGTCTGCGACTAGCTGAGGGGGGCTATGCACAGAAGGGGATCACCTTAAGTTTCATCCATGTTTTTTAATAAAACCACATGGGAAATATCTTAAAATAAATTCTAGTATAGATATACGGTTATATATTATACACTTAAAATTTGGGCAGGTTTAGAGTGTAGTGAAATTAAAGAGTCAATCAGTGTATTAGACTTATTCTTTATTTAAAGTCTATATGACAGGTTCTCCTGTTTTTCTAATCATGACATAGCTTGTAAGATAGCACCGGTGGTTAATATTTATCATAGTTTTACTTCTGGTACATTGCAGTTTGTGAAGAAAACAAAGAGAATCCCTCTGTGTGGGACATGCCACTGAAATCACCGAGACAATTCACACTGAACTGATACACTTTTCTGACAGTTGACAAAATAAAGATGCTATATTGTTTTATTGTTTGTCATATCATAACTATTGTGTGATTTATTATTTTCACTCGTTTTCAATATGGTTGCTAGGTAACAGTTGTGGAATTACCTCTACCTATGTCATATCTGCTGCCCATGTCCAACCAGGAAGTAACATTATAAACTTTACAAAAATGGTCAAACTGGGGACAAAAGGCACAATGTTTAGTTATTGCGTTTTAGTAAAATGTGTAGTCTAACCTGTCATATAGACTTTGATGCTCATATCGTAAGCAGCACAAATACAAATATTTAAAATACAGAACAAAGCAACCTTTTCTTTTTCAAGATTTGTTCCCCGTAGCCTTTATTAGACAGGAGAGGACAGTGTGAAATGGGGAACAAGAGAGGAGGGAGGACATGTAGTATATTGTCGGAGTTGGGATTCTTCACCACTCGACCATCGGGCAGCACCCAACAAAGCGACCATTTATCAAAAAGGATACCCATTTTTGAACTATAATTTTGCAAGAATAATATGAACTTATGCATTGATGGGTGTTGCACATAATACTAAGGCAAATACATCTCTCTACATAAAACATATTTGAGCACTCATACAAACTCATCATCAGCATGGTTAGTATAAAGTCTACAAAAACATAAATGTCTTTGACAGTCTGTTATTTCAAGTTTTGAAATAACTTCAAGACTATTTTAAATGGAATATATAAGTCAGAGGGCATCATATACTTAGCATTCCCCATGCCACATCCACATGAACTGGTCAGAGTTTATTCCACTATGAACTTCAACAATTAACATCGGTGAGTTCCTGATTTGTCCATATAAGCGAGACCGCCGACATCTGTTTCCCCTGCTGTAACTATGGAGATGTATATTCCCTCTGTTAAAGAGGTCATACAATAGTTCTATTTTTTGCTAAGCTTACTTTCATTAGATATTCATTCTTTTCTTGATAGTTACAGAAGGTTCCCCACCATGTACTGTTGGCACTTTCCTTTAAAAACCTATTGTTTAATTTTCTGATATTCTTTCAAAACCCCATTGTAAGTATTGGTAAATGAAGTTTCTGGATTCCTGCAAGGATAGTGAAATTACTTGTGTTTGCAGCTCAAAACTTGCACTCTTGGGAGAGCCATCGTAATTAAAAATAACCTAAATATTTGTGTATACCGTTTATATACCTACCCAATAAGGGGACTGAGCAGTTGCTGAGGGCTCCAAAGCTACCAGATGTTTTCCAGGAACACCTATGTTCTTACAAATGATGAAAAATGTTGCATTGCACTTTAGCAATGTCTTTTTTTCCCTCTCAGTAAATCCATTAAATGCTGGTAATACGGACACAGTTTGTGGATATGGTTACAACTGCATGCCTTGTTGTGACATGTGAAGCATCAGTAGTGGGGAGGGCCTCTAAGGCAACATCTGCTCAGGGGCCTGTGAAGGTTTGAGTCGGCACTGCAGTCAATTTAATCATATACATGTGTAATCAGTGTCTGACATTAAATAAAGAATTAGGTGAACCAGTCAGGAGTCAGCTGATGCCCACTCGAAGCGTGGTTTCTGAGTCTTGCCACAAATATCTAGATGTGTTTAAAGAATTACATTTAATTTAAACAGCTTAATTAATTTCAAGTAATGAAATAGATTTCGATTTTTACTGCTATAACACCCACAGCAAGTAAAACGTTGGTCATTGGTTGCTTTTCTCCACCCAGAGAAAATATAAAAATATTTGCTGCATAAAATTAGCTGTGTATCACTCTATAGTCATATCTCTATGATTAGCATGCACAGACTTCAGAGTAATTGTGATCACGCAGGGGATGTTTAAGAAAAAACAGAATTAAAAACCACAGCTCTGGTGCTCCTGCAGTGAAGCGTGCTGGATGAGGAGCCTTTTACAGAGGGTGCTGCCGTGCTGAACATTTCCTCCTGTTTCATGTTTAACCCTGCTCATTTCCCACAGTAAGAACTCCGGAAACAAAGTGTGCACAGCAGCTCGGGGGAAGATGACTGATGGCTTGTTGTCATGATGTTTGGGATTCTGCCGACTCTTGGCTCACTGGAGCCGTGAACACTACAGCACATATAGGCTATTAGTGAAAAGCCCTGGTATTAGTCAGCTACTTCAATGTCATATTGTTGAACCTATACTTATCTGTAATGTCTCTGGCTGCTGCAGGTATTCTTATGCTTACAATTCAGCTATGAGGCTTTTAAGAAAGTGGGGCAATTGATTTTGATGGAATTTTGATGTGACGCTCTTTCTGTTGTGTGTGGGCTGTGCAAGGCTAAATCTTATTCTTCACATAATCATTTATCAAAAATGTCAATAATTGAGAAATAATCTGACTTTTGCTATCAATCACAAGGACAGCCATTTTTCAGTGAGTCAATGTGCCACACTTGATTGTGTGTCTGCTTGTACCTTGTTCTTTGTCTCACCTGCCATTTTACAGCGACATTATGAATTGCCTGAACTGATGATCTCCATAAACACTGTGAACATGTTGTCATCTTCCCCTCCTGGAACTACATTAACTCCACTGCCCTCGGTAGCCAGCGGTGATAGTCGTCTGTCAGCACTGGTTAATTCCCAGTCTTGTGAGGGTCAAGAGCTGACACATAATAAGTGTTGACAGTGGTGGAGGGTGATACAAGAGTCTGCTGTCGACAGTGGCCTGAGCATCCTAATCTCAAGAGCATGATGAGATTTCAGTTCAATCCATGGTGGTAATCCGAGCACCCTCTGATCCCGAGGCCTCTGCTGCCTATTGATACACATCAGAGCATGGACACAAAACAAATTAACATCAGTCAAGATTGACTCTCTTCCTGACACAGCCACCCAAGACCTGTCATGTTTACCTCACCTCCAGTCATAACAAAAGGCACTCGAGTGATTGTGATGGAAAATGTTTGCACTCACTTACAAGACGATGCTTTTGTGGCTGGAAGAAGAAAAATCTGATTTTTAGAGATTTTTTCACATTTGTTTTCTAGCATCTACCCAAATTGTAAGATTATTCCCTTTCTTTTGTCTTTAGAATGCCCATGCAAACTATGCGGTTCAGGCAACACAAGCTGTGCAGAGAAAGGCAGATGACTAAAGATGACTTAAATGTGAACATAGAACTTCTGTTCTAAAAGGTGTTGAGCACAAAACACATCAAATATGCTAATCAGACATATGGCACATTGAAGAATAAACAATTTGATTTGTTATTTGTGTCCTAAGTAAAAGGTTACTTGGTTTTGAATGTGATTTGAATGCATCCGAGGGCTGAAATGACAGAGGTTTCTGCATTTTTTTTTTTACTCGTTTGCATATTAGAAAGGAGAGATTGCTCACACCTGTTTTTTTCCCCTCATACTGCCCATTGCCCCACCCTCCCTCTGCTGAAAGCCATTACAGAAATACAATTTCTAATACCTTCGCACAGGTCTTCGATCGACTGCAAACAAATTTATATTCAGGCGGTAAACAGAAAGCTGCAGAGATTTATTTATTGAGTGTGGAGGAGAGAAACAAGCTAGCGCGTGAACCCTGAGTAACCTCCTGGCTGACACAAAGATGGATCAGTGCACCATGCAAATGCAGGGAGAGAAGGGATATATTGCACTCAGTCATTCAGCACATTGCTGCTTGTAGAATCCCATTAACGCCCACAGCTGGGACCACATCTCTGTGTTGGAGAATGCACTTAGAAGTTGTCTGTTTATTTTCATCTTCTAATTACTGGAAATATGAAAAACCTAACTAAACTGATTATTTAATAATCACAAAATAAATAGTATTTGTTCCCAAATAAATACATTCATAAACAAATACATAAATGAATGAATGTATTTGTATGGTCATGGAAATCTCCTGCTTTCTAGGGATTTTTTTTGGAACAGACCTAAGTGATAATTCCAGCCTTGGACCCAGGGCCATACGGGCCTATTCTATCCGTCTGTGGTCGGTAAGATCTGTTACAACAGCAAAAGTTTGGTTAGCACATCAGTGAAAACTATCATTTGTGAGTCATCACTGAGCAAATACACACAATGAAAAAAGTAACGGAAAAGTGATGTGTTTAGGCCCAGATCCCCAAAAAATGATCTAGCTCATTTCTATTTTGGAAACAGTGAGTTCTTGTGCAGAGTTGCCTAGCTAGCCACGTTTGATAAACATGTCTTCTCTGTCAAGGAAACTTCTTGATCTCTGCTCCAAGCATTTTTTGGTTTTGTTAGAGGCTAATTACAAATGTGCTGCCCCTGAACTTCTAAATAGCAGCTGTCACGACCTGTGAACCCATTAAGTGTGCCTTTCATATGACCTGAGCCCTTTACTAAAAGGACGTAAGACATTAACATAATCCATTAGCCACATCAGTGTAGCCCTGTATTATGCTAATTTAGGTAGGCCTACACAAAGTGTTTTTGTTTCTTTGAAAAATGGGCCTACTTTGGCCTACTATGGACTGCTGAGCTGCCAAAGCAAAATATGTTCACACTCAAACTATTTTGCAATCATGTCTTTAAAGTTCAGCTTTTTAGTTTTGCTCCAATATTAACTTTCAACTCCACTTTTATTTATTTCAAACGGATCCTGAACGAGGTTTCAACAGTTAGGCCTTTTGTCTACTGTAGGCCTTTTATGTTTCCATAATGAGTTCAAAACAGCCTAATTTTTCTACAGACCTGATCAGTCTTCTGAGTAACATAAGATAAAATCCAACACTTTAATTTTACTTATCCATTATTGTTGGGCGTTTGGTTTATGTAACCGACATGTGTCGCCAAAAGGCATAGCACAGGCCCTCAATCCTAGGGTCTTTATGCTGCTTTTTGTTTTATAGGACACCCTAAATGCAAACATAACATCTGTTTGATAACTTGCTCGTCCAGCCTAATAAGCGTGGTCTTGTGTGATCACAGAGATGTTGGGCTATTGGCCCAGTCAGGGAGGGCACGTCATCTCATCAGTCAGGGGCTGCTGTCTCTCTCTGAGGAATGTCCCTGCGGTGTCCAGCTGCCCGACCATGCGTTACTAGAAGCAGAGAGGCCGGCCGTGAAGCGGAGTCCCGTCCAATGATTATGCAGGGAGAGGTGATAATGACTTCCTATCAAGAGGTAACGGCCGTAAGGGAGAGTAGACCACTGTTCGCAGGCTGCTGTGAGCTAAAGAAGTCATAAACCGGGACCCTAGTGTAAGACCCAGGCAGAACACTGTAGCGAGCCGCACAAACTACACAGAGAAGTTCGCCCTGGTTTTCAGTTCATTCTCCAGTAACTATCCTCAACTGTTCCTCGGACAGCCCTCCTCCTCTGGCTCTCGTGGGCTCGTGCACAGCGGCCTGCCTCCACTCGCCCCGTGTCCCCTGTCGGAACAAGGCGCATGGCTCGGCTGGACGTCACTTCGACTTCAAGCGAAACGCAACGATCACACTCATGGGACGGGACACTTCAGGAGATAGCTGACAATGACCCCGAAAACCCACAACACGGTGGATAGTATGTTCCCCAATGCGGTTGGACGGGATAAAACTTTTGAAAAGAAGTCAGCATCGAAGGGTAAGTTTCGGAATGAGATCAATTCATTAGGACAATGCAAAACAAGTAACATATTTGTTTTAAATGCACACGCTTTCTTCTTTTAGACCAGAAACTATTCTTTGTTACTTTGTAATTGAATCAAACTTTTCACTAAGTCTGAAAAAAGACAATGGGGTGACGTACAACGTGCGTCACCCTGCGCCATCCTCTTCATCACCAATAAGGACAAGATAAACCATTTAAACTGGAGCCTGCATTTGTTAAGCATAGGGAAAGAAGCAATGGAAGCCTCAGCCGTTCTGTGGAGCTTTTATTTGAATATGCATACGAGTAGGCCTATCCAGTTCTATTTCCTTAACGGTGCCCTGTCTGTTACATTTTTAATAACGCTCCTCCTACTTTTCCTCGGAGACTGGCTGCTGGAAGCTCTGTGTCATGAAAACTCAAAGTCCTTCTTCAAGCTTCACGTTATTCAATCCGAGAAACAATCAATTACATGAAACCATGGGGTCTGAATAATGGAGCAGACCATTGGCTCTGGATTCACAGGAAGTTGAGTAAAACTTAGTGTTCCAGCTGAAGTGCTCCTGAGTATTGATTAGTTGTCTGTTTGTAATGAAAGCCCTGGTGTATTGATTTCAGTTTGCAGAACCTTTACATGTGTCCACCTTTTTAACATAATTGCTGTCACAGATCATCATTTCACTGGCAGATTAATCCTGAGTTGAGGATGAAAGAGAAGATGGCACATCTCTGGCTTATAAACACAGAAAATAATGCTCTAAAAAATAATAATAATTAATATATATATATATATATATATATATATATATATATATATATATATATATATATAACTATATATATATATAAATATATATATATATATTAATATATAATATATATACACACACACACAACACACACACACACACACATACACACACAGACACATGCACGTGCACACACAAAACACACACAAACAGACATTTATGCAACATAATTCAGGGCCAAAACAATATTTCAATGCAGAGATTTGTTAACCACTTGCAAAGGGTGAAACTTAAAAAAAAAAAAAAAAAAAAAAAGTATTATAATTGTTATTTTAACTTGGGCCCATGCAAATATTGATAAAACAACAATCAGTATAATACTTTCTTTAGAAAAATCACAACATGCAAGCTTTCTTCATTATACCTTAAAACATCATTAGTGTGTCTTTAACACCTGCCCAGACATTCACACTGAAGCCACTTTGGGAACTCTTAAAGGCAACATTGAAACATTAAGTTTGTCATTTAATCAATTACCACGTCCTGATCCTAATTCTTTGTTGCAGCCGCCCACACACACTAAGCTTGTTGTCGTGTGACTGTAACCTCTCTGTGTATCTCTCTGAAGGGGATCATCTGGAGGAGGATCTCATTAGTGCTACTGTGTAACTTGTAAAAGAATCATTAGTGAAAGTATTCAGTACTCGAAGGTGCTTTGGTTTTGGCACTGAACAAAGTGGTTGTGTATTGGTCAATGTAGAAAGGCCTCCACAGAGCCACTATAACCTGATCTCCTGGCTCACAGTATATACTCCCAGTGCGTCATTCTTCAATTATGCTTTGACAGCACCTGAATTACTGTGGGCTGGATGCCCAGATGACTGAGGCAATGTGTATCGATCTATCCCTTTCTTCTTCCCTCTCCTTGGCTTGGAAGGCCCTTCATTCCCTTTACAGGCTGGCTATTTTTAAGCGTGTAAGCCATTCCTCAAATATTTTGTTTGATTCCTTTATGCCTTCTGGCCAGTATCAATTCTATTATCTTTGCAGCCATTAATCAGAATGTGCATGTGATTTGCACTCCTGAAAGCCCAGGTTTTTAATTATATCGTTTTCTGTGTTAGTGTTTTTTATTTGCTGCTTTTAAATATTTGGTACCCATCTATTTTGTAAAAAACACAGTTGTAACATTTCAATAGCAGACATTTCTGTTATACTTGTCCATGATGACCAATGAATATTTTACAATACATTTCACTAAATAGTTTTTCTCCTGTTAATGATATTCTTATCCCAACAAGACGTCTTGAATAAATAAAATAATATGTTCTGTTAAACTCCATTCTGAAGCAAGCCACACATTTTCACTGAGACAAAGCCACAATTTCAGCAATGGACATGAAAACAGTGCTCTCTTTCGTTCATTGCACTTATAAGAGGAATATATTCTTAAATGTAGAACTCAGGGACAGAAAAAGAAAGGGGACATTTTTCCTTGATGCAATGTTTGAAAGGGTTTGACATCGGTTGAACTATCATTGACACAGAAAGCCCTACAACAAAGTGTTAAGGATTGAGATGAACACAGTTAAAGGTCTATAAACACAAGACAGACTTTCCACATGTAATATATACAAAGAAGCACATGAGTTTTTTGAGTGATTTGAGTTTAATAAGAAAACATTGTAACATTATTGTTATCTGCTAACCCCCCAAAAAAGAACAAAACATTAATTTGAAGGAATTATTTAAATAAGTGATTTTTTAATACATCGTTTTTCTTGCAGCAAAAAAATAATAATTCTAATTCAAGTATATTGTTTGTAAAAAAAAAACTACCTCACTTAAAATTTCCTTTAATATTTTAATATTATAACATTACAATTACATTTTTCTAGAGCCATAAATAATGGCTCCAATTTTATGACTATCTTTAGTCGCTTAGAACCTTTTGAATATTTTTTAACCAATTCACATTTTGAATAGGTCTGTAAGCTTTTTTGTTGGTCATTCTGATCCTGACGCATGTGTTTGTGTTCTGTTCCAGTGGAGGATGTCCGTGACCTGTCTCTCGGTGCTGCGGGGCTCGCTCACACTTCAAGCAGCACAAGAGGGCTGCGCGGCGACACGAAGCAGCGAACATCGAGACGAAGTTTCACTAAATAAGTAACTGATCCGCGTCGTGCACGTGGAAGTCACAAATGCCCCCGGTACAGTTAGGCGCAGGGAAAGGGCTGGTTTCCAAAGCAGACAAACTGACAGTGGGACAGCACAACAGCGCCCTCCCTCTTGGACATCTGCCCCTCTCTGGACCGTGCTCTTCCACACCTGCCTCTGACCTCGAGAGCCGCGCGCGCACCGCTGAGCCCCTTCACGCATGAGCATCAGGCTCGAGCAGGCAGATGTTTTGATTTAAGTTTGCATGCCTTTGAGTTCAATCAGACTGCACCTTTATTTGCTTACGACGATATGCTCATCTCAGTAAGCGCAGAGCAAGTTTCTTCACGCTAGAACGAACCAAAACAATCGGTCACCCTCCCCCGGCTCCAGACTGATTTGAATATTAAAATCCAAGTCATTCCGTTGTGCTCCTATCCACACAACGTAAACGAAGATACAAAATGATATTAATTGTCCATACAGTCTGGGATAAGCTATTTGTTTATTTGAACTTTTTGAACTATTTGTTCAGGAAGTGGGAGAGGTTATATTTGGCAATATTTAATGTGTTCCTCAAATAGCAACGGACATGATTTTCTTGTCTATTGGCTATTTTATTTGATACCTGTAAAACTTATAGTCACAGCTATACGTTTGAAAGCTTCGTAATATTTTGATATTGTAGGCTAGTGTAAAAAAATTACTCATTACTTTGTTGTGGGCTATAGTTTCAATTCGCATTGTCTTGGAAAATTGATTTATTGAGCGAGTGTTGTAATGAAAGTATTGAGCTCTCTGAGACCCAAATCTGGGAGTATTTGCACGCAGGTTGTGATGCTGGGATATTGAAGCGCTGCGATAGGGAACTGTTCGTTTTTATTAACCCAATATATGCATTTCAACATGATAATATATCCTGCACACACAATAGGGGGAGCAGACAATAAAATGCTTTCTGTGTTGTTTTTTACATCAACCGATAGTGTCGTGTGGCTCCTGCAACGAGATATTCCTTCCAGAGTAATCTCAGTTTATACAAAATAAATGGTTGAAAAGTCAACCCTTAAACACAGTTTTGTTTGACGTAATGCAACACGATTCTATCATTTAATGTACTTTAGCATAACTGAGCCATCAGCCGCGCCATTTATTCCACGGGACTGTTTCGGTATACATTTTCATTGTTTTCATAATATTTAACATCCTTTTAAATGTTAACAGAGGCTTGCATTCATGTCTATATTGCCACTTTATACGTTAGAACTCAAATAACAAAAAAATAAATACGCAGAGAAAGTGCAACAAAACCCGTGCGTAAAAGCTAATTAGGCTATGTCCAAGGCAATGTCGAGATGAATAGGATGTGGCTAATCGAAAAACAGCAGGGTCGGAGACGACATACAAGACAGCAAGGCCAAGCTAATATATGTGCTCACACCAGAGTTCACCCCTCACCTCTTGACCCTTGTTTGCTCCAGGATGACGATGACCCGGTCAGTGGCTCCGTGAGAGAAAGCCATTCGTTTCCGTGACCCCAAAGTCTGGACTAAAGTTCTTTCGTAGTTTCCCGTGCCAACAAGCAGCTTGGGGCTTGTTTGTTCTTTGTGGTGGCTCTCTATATGCTAACGCAATAATACATCATCTTACTTAAAGAAGAAAGACCAGTTATAATTGTTCGTATTACAATTTCATACTAAGCCTTATAATGCATTATTCTCACCCGGAGCAAACCAATTTGCGTGCCCTTTCTTACTATAGCCTAATAAGGTAAAATGCTTCTCGTGTACTTTATAAACTGGGCGAAGGGTCTTTCATCCAAAAGCTTTTTTTTAATATATATGTATATATAAAAAAAAGAAGAAATAAAATTGCATCTAAATAAAAACTTGCAATGTTCTCCCCTAAAACATTATCAGTCAACATCAAGAAAATGTAAAACAATTAATTCCTCTGCGTGTATATTTCCGGTGCATTTTCTTTGAATAATTAAAAAAATATGGCATTAATCATACACAAATAATATACATAAAAAAACTCCATTAGTTTTACCTGAAAACTTTATTGGAAATAAAGATTGTGCAGGTCTTGCTTTTGACAGTGAAAATATTTTAAAGTTAGTCTGTAATGGATCACAATAATTTTATAAGCAAGCGTGGCTAAAATAACTCGTACTTCCTTTATTTGCATTTAAACAAAGCAAAACCCATTAAGCCGGGCTTTCTATAAACAAAGTAGAACAAAGTGGAATGTTTAACAAAACCATTGAATGTTTCCATCTTTTTGATGCAAATACACAATCACTTTTCATGTCAAGTGATATTGTAAGGTTTGTCATCTTGACCTTAAGAGTTCTTAAGTTTAACTTTATTCCTTGTTACAGAAAATATACATGGTAAGTAAAATTAATTATTATCTGTAAAATATGAAGACTACCATTGCTCATAGGCGCTCAGGTGGAATAATTATGTTTTATGTCTGTGTTATTTTTCTTTATCAGTAGTTTTGATCAAAAACATCCATTAATCACCAGCTGGGACAAAAAGAATAAACAGCATTTAGGCAAAAAGTTATTTATTTTATTCTATAGTTATGGGCAACAGTGTATAATTAAACATACATCTACTAGAATGTGGAAAATGTCCTTCAGAAGAATAACATCTATATAAAATGTTTAAAAGTTTTGATACCAATTCAAGAATAAAAAGTTTGTTACATTTTTTTTCTTTTTCTAAAAGTCAAAGAAGTTGACTTAAGTTAAAATAAGGTAAAACCAACTTGACCAAAGCATTCATTTAACACTGTGAGAGGAGGACGAAACTTTGTGAATTATTGGGAGGAGAGGCAGGTACAGAGAGGAAAAGATTTATTTATTGTGGTGAACTATAGCTTTAATTTTTTTCAGTGTCAGCTTCAGCATTTGCCTCTCAATTGATGAAGGAAGAACCACGTTGTTTGTTCAGACCTGACATTTAGCCAGTGTTGAGTGGGACTGTGTTCTGATAAATTCATGTTGTCTCTTTCTGTAGACTTACGGCTGCTCCGGCAGACTGACGGCTGTGTGCACAAGAAACACACAGTAAATGTTAAACAAAATGCTTAAATCTGTTTCTGCCACAGGTAGTACTCCTGGCAAAGTTTCTTCTGCATTATGTTCTCAGCGTTCATCTTTCCTAATTTTTCACTTAGAAATAAAATACAAAAAAAAAAATAGTTTTGTTCATTTCTTTGTTTCAAAAGAAAATATATTTGTTCATGTCAGAATACAAAAACTTAAATGTTATTTGTTAACGTGTATTTGCTTGTTGTTTGTATAAATCTTTCTAATAAATATGCATAGCGTAAGACGTTATTTGTTGTTCTTCTAGATTGCTTTCAACACAGGCAGCTGGAACAATTCTCATGAGAAATACAGTGCGGCATGAGAAATGACTAAACATGTCAGTTACATTACATTTTAAATGAACAGGATTTACTGTAATTAATACCTTTACAAAGGTAAATGAATAAATAAATACTTAATGCATAATAGTGTTTAGGGGACTGAATCAGATTCATTAGATTTTCTATAGCTTTGTTCTTGTTGTTATTTCAGCCATTTTATTTTATTTTGCTTTGCTCTGGTTATGTTTTCATTTCTTTTATGTAATTTGCAAGTACTTTCATGCACTATTGATCTTTGTTCATGGCTTCTACTCCAATTTGACTACCAAACAAATTGTACATCAAGAAAGTTGAACTGAAGTGCACCTGTGTCTACGCATATGTGAACGCAATGTGTATACAATTACACAAATACATGTTTTGCTTCCTAGGTGCAACTAATAAAGCACTCAAAAGAATACAAAGCGCCTATTTGAATAATTGTATACTGACACACGCATGCAAACTCACAACTCCATACATAACCGAGTGTGACATAGCTACGTTCGGCAACATGCGCACCAATCCCAGTACTCGCTCGGCTTCTCCTGCTCCACTCCAGGGAGCAGATGTTTGGGGACAGCTTACAGCCTCAGCGAATTTCTGTGCACAAAGCAAACAGCAGTACTCAGCACTTCTGGCTGCAAAAGGGAAATTTGCTCTTGGAAAAAAAAAAACAGGGGGAGGGGGTGGCCTTGAAGTCAATATAGGTATCATGAGGATGAGTGGAGGGGGAGAAGAGTGAGAAGGGATGCACACAGGGGTGAAAGTATGTCAAGGTTGTGTGTCGGCTGCATTGGAAACTCCCCCCGCCCAAATCTGCAGCCGACATGTGGCGCTGAATGTGGGTGAAGAGCGGATGATCTTGTTGCATGGTGCATAAACAGCAGAGTCCTGTGGATTCACAGCACATCAGTAAAATCAAGCAAGGTGGCTTACTGTGACTGTGTGGAATTTCTCTGACCTCACAGTGCAGCTTTGAACAGTTTCCAGCTTGGACTGCCCTTTCAAAAGTTGCAGACAAGCATAAAACGAGGGGAAAGGGGGAAAACAATGCAATGAGCCTTTACACATTTGCTGATACTGCATGTACTCTCAAACATCAGTTATATCCTATAGGCACAGCTATGCTAATAATCTACTTATTTAATGGCTATAGTCTTAGAGGCAGGCTATACTTTCAATTAGCAATTTCAAAAGTACATTGCTGAAATATGTCAAATTAAGTTTGTTAGGCCGAGGCAAGTGCACTCTTAAAACAGGTCTCAATAAAGAAGGAGATCAGGTCTAAAACAAAAGTATATGCAAGGGTATATATTGCCATGGTGACTTACAAATAAGATGTAGAAATACAGATGAAAATGTAAGTTTACATAATCAAGCAATAATTTGTTTTTTCTTTCTTTTGTATAATTTTCTTTCATTTTATACATTTACCAAGATAAAATCCCACATTCAAACACGTGTGCATGCAGAGATAGCAGACACATTTTGACCTCTCATCAGTGTATCATAATCCCTAAACAAACCTTCATCAATGAGCCCTATGATGCCTATTTGTCTGACTGCAGCCTCCTCCTCCTCTGCCCTGGAGTGCGGTTACCATAGTGACAGATTCACAGACACATGGAGGAGAGGTAAGGGGGGGGGGTCGCGTCAAAGGGGCGGAGCTGAGAGGGTGAAGCAGGAGGGGTGTGTGAGGAGAGGACGGTGGGAGGCTTGAGGAGAGTGGAACCCTACCAGTTTGAGGACGTTGATGCTGTGTCTTTCAGATGTGTCTTTGTGTTTCATCTGTCAGTCATCCCTCCCTCTCTGTCAGGCACTTGGTGACAGAACAGTTCGTGAACTTTTCTCAATCAAGCTCCTGTCAGACGCCATCTTGGCTGTATTTTATGGACGGAGAGGATTGATTCACAGAGTGCAGTCACAGAAATGTCTATCTGTCGGAGAAAATAAATCAAAAGAAGTCACATTCACTTTGAAACGGCTGTGTTACATGGTTACATTATGACTAATCACAAGCACAGCCAGGATGCCTGACAACTGGAGGAAAAGACTGTATGGGAGAAAAAGACAAGGCTATGTAAAGCGGCCATCACGACTGGCCTTGTCACTGTGAAAACAGTTTTGGTTTTTTAATCAGCTATTTTAATGCAAAAGAGAAAGAGCAGGTGCTCAATCAAAGCTTATGTCTATTGTCTGAGATTTCATCTTCCTTCCGGTGCTTCTGTGTACAGACCTGTGTGGCTTCCCAGTACCCTTGTACCGTTCTTCTCCTCCTCTTCCTCGTCTCTGTCATTCTTCTTCTCCCTTGACTCTCCTCTGCCTGCTCTCCAACTGATATGAGAGACTGACCGTTGAGCCCTGAGGGGTCAAGTGATACAAGGTCATTGGCAGGTCATCTCCGTTGACTGGCTGACCTCTGAAAGGACATCTGGAAGGAGCCAATGAGGTGCTGTTCCTTCCCCCTAAGGCAGGTCCCCCTCCCCAGCTCATCAGCAGCTTGTGTCACATGATCAAGGCGAGGCGTCAGAGGGAGGATGATTAATGATGCTTTTAGTACCTGTTTAGAATGAAGCTGTCCACACCGCACTGTAATTACCCACTCCCAGGCGGCAGCTGCCCAACATAATTGCTTTTTGTTTGTTGACCTGGTTTATTGCTGAGAAAGATGGCTTTGGCTTTGGTAAGAAGGTGCTATGTTCAGTCTGTAAAGTAAAACTGAGTGCTTGATTACACATTTTGGTGACAATGTGTGCTTTAACATGACTAACGAAAGCCCAAAGATCAGCCTTTCTTAACAGTAATATGAAATAGCTCAGTCTAGTAAAAATATAAGGTCTTGGTATGTATCCAAAGATGGGCTTGTCTGGAAATATACATAGCATCCTCCCACTAAAGGTCAGACAGCCACACCTGTATGTCAGGTTGCTGCATACCACTCAAGTCCATGATTAGTCATCCCAGCCAGAGAGGGAGGGGTGTGATGTAGCCATGCATAATTTACAATAACGTTGCTAAAGCATGGCAGCCAGTGTTGCTCTGCAAATTCACAAGTCCATAAGGTCAGCAGAATAGTTCCTCGAGTTTCCTCTCTCACTCTTCTCAGCTAAAAGGCAAATATGAACGTTTCAAAACTTGCAGCAAAGCACCACGAGGCCAGATAAACAGCACTTACTTGACCTACAGGGAACATAAATTTATCGTCCATAATGCCACTGTATTTCAAGTCTGTTAAGAGCATTTACCATGGATTTCTACCCAGACAGAGTGAAAAAAGTGTCGGGTATCAGAGCAGGCGTATGAGCAGCTTTCATTTTCCCTTTGGTTCTCACATAACTCAGTCCTGCAGCCTTTATCACCACCTCATAAATAACTAAGCTATCGCCTGATAATGTCCGCTTAATGCTTAGTCAATAAAGCCCACAGTACGAAGGGTCCTTTTTTTAGTCGCTCTCCTGTACATAAATATAAACAGTGCAGTAGATTGATGTGATGGGCAGAGACGTCCTGCACTGGGACAAAAAGGCGGCGTGTGGGCCCCTGGAGCTGGAGGTGGGCTGTGGGCTGCAGGTGTTTAGAGGAGATAGCAGGCTGTAATGAGAGGCTGCAAGAGAAGGGCTGAGTGGATAGCCTTGACTGATCACCTGTGAAAGGCACAGACACTCATATACACACAAATGCAGCACACAGACACCCGGCACAAAGCACACTCTAATGCCATCATTAGTTAACCCATTGATGTCGATGGCTCCTGCACAAAAGCTCATCCTCCCCATTTGAAGGGCATTAGAGCATTCTGAAAAGATGAGGCTACACTAGAATGTTTTTGTTATCTTGTTACCATCTTTGCTAATCTACTAACTAAGACTACTATTGAAAATATATATACATCTACCTCAGAATTAGAACTAATGTTGTTGGTTTCACCCTTTTGCACATTGCATGGACAGGTATTGACCAGTCGCACTAGTCATCAGACCATCCAATTCCATCATGGCGCCAGAGGCAGCTGTATCCGTGATGGCTGAAATGGGCTGAGCACGAGCCCCGGGGAGACAGCAGCACAGACTGACATGGATGTTCCTGAGCTGAACGAGGAGGCTGATTGTGATCCATGAGTTCGTCAGGCCAGCAGCACCTGGGCCTAAACCAGCAGCTGGGACTAAGGGCCACGGTGACACACACTGAGCTCAAACTGAAAGGAAAGTCTGCTAACTTGAAGCCTGAACCATATCATACCATGTCAGGATTCTCATCCATGTTAGCGTTACCCTTGTCACAAAAAAAAAATCATCTGCCTCTTACCCTGCAGAGATGTGCATATTGATTTGGCGTTTGAGTTATAAAAGATGCTATTGGAGATGCACCATTACTGTGGATGAAGACAAACCAACTACATTTCAATAACAAAACCTGACTATGTAACCACAAGGTGTTTCATGTATACATCTACACCCTCTGCTCATGTTGCCAGTACAGTTGTATATCATGAGCAGTAATTAGGCAAAAGACCTTATACCGAATACAACGTTCAACTTTATTTAGTTCATTATGCTGGAAAGTTAGAACCAAGCAAAGCAACAACTAATTACAAAATGCAGATAAGGGATTGTTATAAATGAGGCTGTCTGACTCTGAAACATGACACCAACTGATTCAATACAATATTGAGAGAGCTAAAATCTATGAAAATGAATAAAGATCAGTGCCATGTACTGCTGACACTGGACCTCTTTTGTCACTATGTTGCTTTCCTATAGAGCAATAAACACAACATGCTGGTTATATATAACAGTTGTTAGATTTTTATCTTTACCTTTGAAGTTAATTTAAATGTGTATGTTTGCTTAAGACTTGATTTGTGTGAGGTGGACCTTGTGCTGGCTTATGTAGGGGCCAGATTTAGGGAGAAGGTGAACTAAGGGGTGTTCACAAATTGCTGAAGGCACTGCTCTGGAACACTGCAGCAAATGAATCTCTCGGGTAATGGAGACAGAACTATCGCAAAATTAGGAGAGACATTAACTGGGGTATCAATAAATAAACCTCTAATTAGGGAAAAAGAAGCGGAGCGGAGCAGGAGCAGTAGCACTGGGGGAGAATATCAATGGTACATGCTCACATCTGTATGCAGGCACATCTCTCCGAGGGGCTGGGCCTCTCTAGGGCTTCACCAATGGCATCGTCTCACCCATCCATCCCTGACCCACCCTGGCAAAGAGTGTGCCCACTTTTTGACTGTGCAGTGAACCCCGCGTGCCCCTCCCCCAGCGCAACCCCTCTCTCCTCTCACTCCGTCTTTACTCTGCCTTCCCTTTCTTAACCAGCTTATCTCAGTGCCCTGAGTGTGCCGCTGTGCTCTGTGACTTCGCCATGATTGATTGTGGTGGGGGTCCTCCACTCCCTTGGTGAGAGAGAAAATGGAGGAGGGAAAACAGAAGACAGCAAGAGAATGGACAAAGTATGAGCCTAGAGAGAGGTAGTGACGGTGAGATGAAACAGAGGCCGCATCATTTCTGTTTACATGTGTGTGTCTCCATATATTGGAACTCATATGCAGAGTATGAGTGTTTACCCGACAGCTGCAGAGGCATGGTTCTCGGTGCTCACATTTAGCCAGATGTAATGTGTCAGAATTAGGTGGCTGTCTGGCTGGTAGGGGACAGAGAGGTAGTACCTAGGTGCTGTTGGAGGGAGCATGGGTGGGGTGCACGTAGCGCTGACCGCTCTCTGTCTCTCTCACCCCCTGTTCCCTAGAGGGTAATAAAGACTGATGACACTGATGCTGTGCCATCCGGCTCCACAGTCTCCACTGCACAACCATTTGCACCATCATTTATCCCACTCCCCCTCTCCCCGCTCTAATTCTGCTTTAATAACCGCCAGCTCTATTCATCAGCGTATTGATGGGCATGACAGGCGGTGCGGCACACACTAACTCTCTGCCCTTTACTCGCTCACAGCCGGGGTCATCGCGAGGTCACACAGTCAATAATCACAACACACCACACTGTCACCTTGGAGCAACTACACACCCTGCTACAGATCCTCATGTCACTGTTTTGTATCGAACAATGTGCTTTTTACTTGAAGTCTTGATGCTACACACAAGGTTAGGGCAGCACCACTGAGGAAGAGTCACCAGAGATGGTCTGCCAATCTAAATATACAAAGACTCCGAAAACTACGGCCCATTAACTCAAGGTACATTTCTAAGTCAAATCAAGTCATGCAATGTCAAAACAATCAGGCTGACATTTTGTTCTTGCCACTTGTTTTTAAGGCTGTGTGTGTGTGTGTGTTACAGTCATTTGTTACAGGTGCACAGTCTCCATCGCTCTCTCTCCTTGGGCATTCACCTCTTCATATGCAAAACATGTCCTGCTGTCCTCCGACTCTAGCACAGTTTGCTGCCATCACACATTTTTTCTTAATTTCAGTTTGACAATGACATTTATGTTCATTTGCTCCATGCAATTGTGAGGCATCTGGAGAGACTGTTTGCCTCATCTCACCTGGTTCATTGTGGGTTTTTTTTTTTTGAAAAAATATGAATGCAGATTGGTCTGCCACACTAAATGTGTGATGAACAGTTGGATTTTTGGAAACACATGGAGGTAAACACCTCTGCAATTACACCTGCTTAAAAGACAAAAAACTATACAACATTTAGATAGATTAGATGGAGAAAAAAATCCAGGGTCACTGGCAAAGGAAGCTGGCATCGCTTCATGAATCTTGTGATGTGAGAGTGGTCATACTGTTCTGTTTTGCACAAGGGAATGCAGAAGCCTTGCACAGAGCATAGATCCAGGTGGCACCCACATTCTCACTCTCTAATCACATGTGTAGTCCCTTGTGTTTAAACGATAGATAGATAAACATTGGAGTCTAAGAACTATCTATCAATCATATATATATATATATATATATACATATACATATACATATATATATATATATATATAATTATATTATATATTATATATATATATACATATACATATACATATATATTTATTTATTTATTTATTTATTTATTTATATATATATATATATATATAGAGAGAGAGAGAGAGAGAGAGCCAGCCATTCATATCTATTGCACCACACTTTCAGTTTATTTCTTACATGCGCCCCTTCTGGCCTCTCCCTGTACCCTCCATCACGGCCAAGCTGCATCCTCAACCAGGGGTGTGTGGGTGCTGCTGCAGGTTCTAATCTGCAGTGCAGGTCCCAATGGCAAGGATCATTGAGCTAATTAATAACATGGCACAGAGAGGAATGGCAGTCATTAAGGAGTCACTGCTGTGTGTGCTAAGATGCTGTGGGGTTCTGCAGGAGGCTAGTATACTGTATTATGTGCGTGTGCAGTGGGCAGACAGCAAGAGGCGGGTGGGTGGCTGGGCGGGGGAACGCACTCTGGCATGCAACCTATTGGGTCATTATTCATAGGGGCCAAACAAGCACCAACACCCTTTATTTGGCCAGGTACACGTGCAACTGCAAAGATGCTCTATTGCAGCTTTTTATAACTATTAGAAGTTTAAAGACTTCCAATTGAGCATTTGCCAGGGTCTTTGAGAGTGCAGTTTTGTCAGTGCATAATGTACCACATTGTAACTCCAAAGCTTGATATAAAACAGTCTTCTGTACCAGCACAGCCTATCAGTCCCTGTCTGGAGACATATGTTAGGAGGTATACATGACCAATATTTACAATAAGCTAGGGGGCCAGAAGGCTAAAAGCACTTAGTTGTGTAAGGCAGCCCAATAGCTCAGCCTGGGCTAATGAAAGGAAACAACAGGAGTAATTAGCAGTGTAAACAAACAGCTCGCCGAGGCCCCAGTCTCCAGCCTCCCTCTGACAGCACGAGGACTGGCAGCCTGGAGAACGTGGTAATTGGGGGAGCTGGGAGCTGAAACAAAATCAATGGCAATGCATACACATATACTGCGTGATTACTCAAAAGCCTTACTCACAACTCAAGGGATTCACACATACAGTAAATAGGTGAAGAGGAAGGTGTAATTCTGGGGAGGTTACCAGTTCCAACCCATTTAGAGTAAGCCATTCAGCGTAAGATGCTGACTGCCCTGAGTATGAGCATCACACTGGCCATACAGGGCCTAACGATCAGCCCCTCTGTCTAATTGATCCCATCGTGGTGCCATTTATGTGTCTGCCAGTTCACTAATGTCTCTGCTTCACTCACTTATTAGGAAGCATCAGCATCTCCAGTGCGACCATGTGGCTGCAGCGGCAGACAGGCCAGGAGAAGTTGGTCCATGTCTGGTGCCTCTCTGAGTGGAGCCACAGGGCAGGGAGCAGCACTAATGCAGGAGGCTGATGGGACTTCCTCTCAGAGGGGCACTGGTGTGCTGTGTAGGGAGGTGCTGTGTAGTGCATGCAGGCAGTCAGACAGCAAAGTTTTACAAGAGTCTTGTTTGTCTTGTTAGAACATACAACTCCTACACTAATGCCTTGGGATAACATTATGGTTGAATAACAATACATGCAAACATATAATTTGCATTACAAGTTGGTTCTATTCAACAAATGGAAGTTGTTGGCAGCAAGAAGCTCAATTATATATTT
This sequence comes from Chaenogobius annularis, assembly GCA_015082035.1. Taxonomy (NCBI): domain Eukaryota; kingdom Metazoa; phylum Chordata; class Actinopteri; order Gobiiformes; family Gobiidae; genus Chaenogobius; species Chaenogobius annularis. The sequence continues at coordinate 40,761 of BJKM01000662.1, forward strand.
TAACCTTTAAATAGAAACCAACTTGTCAATAAATGTAAACAGGGTTATTGTAAAACAGGACATTTAAATTATTTTTTAACAATGAATGTTACATTAATGTATGCAACATGAAAGTTTACAGCTTTGTTGAGTGATATTTTGGGCGTAAGTGAGGTAAAGTCATACAAAATACAAAAAAGTTAAAATTATAATTTTACTGTTTAAAACATTAAAACAAAAGCAGCTAAACTGAAGTACCTGATCCCCCAACTCAGCACAGTCATGGATTATATGATCTGATAACAATGATGACCTCGATAACTTTTAAACCATTCAATATTGTGGAAGTCAGCAAGAACATCCATCAACTACTTGATTAATGATACAATGGATGGATATGGCTTCCATTAGCCCTCATTACTGCATTTTCTGCTTTGACATCAGGTTGGCTCAGTGCAGATTCTGGACATTTTTTTAGCATAAAAGTGGAGATAAGGAGATTTGATCTTTTCATTGTTTAGTTGGCAAAGAAGAGCAGTAAGGAAGGTGGATATGTCATGGCTTCACTGTTAAAACATAAGAAACAAACAATACTTCTTATAATGAAAAATCAGATATCCAGTAAATATAATCACTATCACTACCACTCAATCGTATTGTAATGTTAACCATCATCTAATACCGTTGTTCAGAAGCCAGCATTGCAAAATTCAGTGATTTAATTGTTACAGTCTATTTATTCTCAAAAAATATTTTTTGGGGATGTACTCTACTACTACTACTACTACTACTACTACTACTACTACTACTACTACTACTACTACTACTACTACTACTACTACTACCACTTACTACCACTACTACTTACTACTACCACTACTTACTACTAGATATATATATATATATATATATATATATATATATATATATATATATATATAAAACCCCCAAATTTATAGAGACTTGTTTGTTCTGTATGTTTTTAAGTGCATTGTCCCTAATGAAAATAAAAAATGGCTGTTAGAACTAATTGAGCACTGAATTTAAAAGAGTTAAGTATGCACGTGTTTTGCATTGCAGCACATTGTGCCTCTTTTGAGAAGGTGATCGGCTGAAGACTTGCATCTCTGTTCGGGCCGCTCAGGCAGGAGGCTACGGTCCATTCAAACCAGAACTTCAGGCTCATGAACAATTCATAACACCTGTCACTTTAAATAGCACGTCAACTATACTCTTGCGCTGCTAATTTCTTTCCATATTGTATATTCTATATTAATATTCAGTCAAAGTAAATTTTTATTTTACGCTTGCCTTTTATTTTACCCTACATATACTTTATATTTATGTGAATTGTTTATATTTATTATATTAATTTTGTTTTAAATTTGTTTTAAATTTTGTTCACTTACAATTGCAAAAATGCTTATTCTGATTCTGAATTACTTGACTAAATGTGTAGGTCCCTTCAATAGCAAGCACGCTGCAGGGGCTGCTATCAGTACAGAATGAAAACGCCTTCAAACCACAAGTGACACTCTCTCTCTTGAGATGCTGTGCTAATGTGCCCTGTTGAGCATTTAAGTAAATTTCCCACAGAGTTCCTTGATTAAAAACATTGAAATGACTAATAACTAAAATACCATCTTCCCTGAACTTTCATTTAACCAAAACTGCAATTCAATAATTACATTTTCATTCAAGTTTAGGAATCACCTTTGTCACCATTTCCCCTTTAACCCTTCCAATAATATATTTCTCTTGTGCCTGTTCCCGATTGGAATGTGTCACCATGGCACAGGTTTCGTCCGTGCATTCGTCATGGAGCCCGCTCCTGTCGATAGCAGCCGGCATGTGCAGCCCTAATGAATCTGAGGAGCTGCACACCTATAGCAAAGTCATTTACTTTATCGGCCTGATAACAGAGGTGATAAGATAGTGGCTACGCTCTGTAAGAGTAGCAGCCTCTTTCTGCATTCATCTCACCAAGATCTACTCTGGCAAACCCCATTCCTCTCCACAAAAGCCTTATCACTTCAATTTGAGGGTTAATATCTCATATGAATGAGCAGTTATGAAAACATTGCCATAATTGTATATACATTGTTTAATATAAAATGCGTGTATATTGTTCTTAAGAAGCTACTGAAATCAGAGATGGGTGTTACATTTACTTCACTTTTTAACTTCTCTGAGCAGTTTCCAATCTTTTACATCTACTATATTTTACAGGGTCAGTATTCTTCAGAAAAAGTTTTTGTTACTCCTCCCACTGTGAGTAAGGCAACAAGACAAATGCTTTAGGATGACAATATGTTGACATTATTTTGTCCTTTTGAACATGTTTCTGACACTGTTCCTTCATAAATGATTTCATTTGTCTCATTTTAGAGGTATTTCCTGTGAAAATACCTGATTTTTAGCATTATTTCATGTTTTGTCATTCCAATTACATTGACTTAAAAATATACATCAGATGTTAAACCCAGACAGCTGCTCTTATATTTTGAAGAAATGTCACAACAATTTTTGCTACTTTACCCATTTCTAACTGTAACTGACACATACACTCTGGTCATTTGCTTATTAGCTCTTCCAGCTGCCCCGGGCAATTTGACCATAGCAACCCCTACAGTCTGTTTCATGTACATAGCTCCACCTATTGGTCAAATGTGGGACAACCACGCAAATGAGTCAAAGAAGGGTCAATTCACTGAGACCGATTGGGTTAAGTTTAGTAAAAAAAAAAAAAAGTAATCAAGACAATCCTATGTAATATATTTAGGAAGTTTAAATACAATTATAATTTCCCAATTTACATTAAAAAAAATCATATTAGTATTGGATTTATTCAACATATCAATTTTAATATCTGTGTTTTGCTGCATTTTTTCTTTAGCTCACAGACCGCATTGATGAGCCACTCAGAACAGGGAATGTATGACCTGTTTGAGATACATACTTTGATGAAATAAATTCATTATAAAAAAGGCCTTTATAATTTAATTAAAAGCATTTATGTTTCTTTAAAAGTATTTGTCAATTACCCATCCTAATATTTGATCAATACTTTGCACATTATATACTGTATTCTTTTTTGTAACTTTGACAATCAATAAAAATCTATTGAAAACAACCAGAACATACTACTAATATTAATATTCAGATGTAGTTATAATTATTTAGAAAATACATTACACCTTAAATTCTATTTAGAGAAGAACTCTAATTTTATTTTCTATACATGCATTATTTATATTTTACATATAAAATAATGAGAAGGTAGACAACCTAATTGAAACTACTAAACGTACATGCACTATAAAGCAACGTAAGCAACAGCCCCCGCCGTGACGTTTGCCAGTCAAATAAGTATCTGATAAGCTGCACTTGAGGCTCTTGAGAAAAGGTCCCCGGCTCAAGTGCTCTAACAGTGTCACGAAACACGCAGCAGGGCACAGGAATGCCCAGAAACACACACACACTCACACTGAATTATAATTACACAGTGCCGAACAAGTCTGAGCTAAAAAAACAAGACAGTGTGTCTCAAGAAGAAGTGAAAATTGTTCATCAATTCATCAAGATTCATCATTAAAACTGTCAAACATCAAAGGCCCCGTGATCACAGCTCATTCTTAAGAGAGACACCAATGGGCTCATTTATCATATTTGTTTGAGCAAAATGTGACAGAGTGAAAGGAGAGAAAGAAATGTGTGCTCAAGCAGTTAAGTTAAAAGTAAAGTATTTGTATATTTAGGCAAATGAGCAACACAAATCAGAACAAAAGAATGAAAGAGGAATGTTGTCAAACAGATGGATATAAAAAAGATGATTAAATATATGCCCAACGTCAGATGAGAGATAATTAATAACAAATGGGAACCGAGTTTCTAACGCCCCTGTTTTGATCAGGAAGCCACCTGGACCGAGCCAAATGCCCCAGGGCCCGACTCACGCACCTGCATGCTAGAAGTATGAACTAACCCTATCTTCCATCGCCTATGATTATTTGTTATTATCACAGCATGGCTCTGCTCACCTTTGTATGACCTCACCAGTCTTTCAAAAACAACTCTCACTTCATTTTAAATTTATTATCGTTTATCATTTCATCAACAGGGGGAACATTTCAGAGAACGAGTGTCTAGCTCATTTCTATCCAAATAATGCTTGTAAGAGGACATCTTTAAACTTAATGTGACTCCTGATCAAATGGTTTTTATATATCCCCAGGCTCTTGTATTCTCCAAATTGCTTCAATAAATAACTTGTAAGTCTAATTATGCAGCAATTAATTGCAGCCAACATGGAATGGCCATCAATCTTGAAAAAAATCTTCTCCAGAAACCGCCTGTCAAGCCAAATAAGAAATGTGATTAGATTTTACAGACATGTTTGAGATTATGCATGTGTGCATGCCATCTTGTCATTTGTGACCATGTTATGCACAGGCATGTTCGGTGCCCAAAGGGGGTTCGGCCAGATCTCGACCATTGGAGCTCTGCATTCTGCTCTCTGCGGACCGAGCCAGTTGCTATGGCAGCAGTATTAAGGCTTGTCTCCATGGCCGAAGGAGAAAACTGGCATCCCCCAATAACAGACCTCCTACCAACCTCCTATCCTTCCCCTGTTCTGTCCCCCAGCCAGGCTCCTGACCCGCTGGTGAACTTTTCTGAGGGCGGAGGTCAATGGCTCCGAGCTGCCGAGTGACAGTGAGGAATGATGAGGCCGAGAATGAGAGAGAGGAGTTACACCATAAAGATGGGAGGAGAGATGAGAAAATGAAAAGATGAGACAAAATTTGATTACTATCAAGAGGTCTACACTGGTGGTGGGGGCGGGGTGGCAAATGCACATGTTAGAAAATGGCTGCTGTTTAGAGCGGCGTCTTTAAAATGGAGGTGGAGGCACGTGAACAGTGTTTTCCTTGTCTGAAAAATTTGCCGTTGTGTTGTTTATTCGGGTGTATGCTGGGGAGACAGGGGGTGGATGGGGTGAAAGGATGTCACAGGATCAATTATTAATTACTTCCTTTCTGTGGTTATTGATTCTGTGCATGTGTCGGAGCCACAGGAGAACGTTTCTTCTACTCTGTAGGTGTAGCCATTGAGAGAAAGTAAAAGTAAAGGAGCATGTGTGAAGGTGCTTATCTGTTTGTTTAGTATTTAGTTCAAAACCTTGATATGGTTGAGTGGGGGTCAAGTGAGTTGATCTCTAAACTTTGGATTTCAGAGGTCAGACAGTCCTTGCATACAACACAACATGCTCGCCTTAAATATGTTTGAAGTAACTCTGAATCTTACACAGTAATTAAAATTTTTCTAGAAATAGTAGAAAATGCGTTAATTTGGGAATGTATATGTTACTTTTTAGCTTTGAGCTTTGGATAATAGACGATGTTCTCAGAACTAAGTGAATGATGGTGAGCCTCTATTGCAGCACAAAACACCTGCATCATTATAGCATGCAAACTATTACCATCAACTCTGCTGCCAAAACAAACCAGAAAATCTCCATATCAAAAGAAAAGGCTTTAAAAGAAAGTAGATTATTTGAAAAATATGAGGACAACATTAGTCTACCCCCTAGTGGTTATTACTCATAACTGCAGTCTGGCAATCATGGGTATGAGTGAACGTCAACATCCAACAAAACAATCTATCTCTTTTGGTAACACACTATAGCCTATACAGTAGCTGTAATATTATGCCTTTTCTATCTCATAAAAAATCAATCTGCACAAGCCTGTTTACTGTGTAGGTCAACTGTGTAATCTGCTGTTATCACTGGTCAGTATGAATAGGAGTGAGTCAGTTAGGACTGTCAAGCACAGACTAACATAGTAGCCCAGAGGGCAGGGGAGAGTGGCCACACTCGTGTATATATACACATGCTGTAGGCGCTATGCAGACACTTCATGCTGTACCTCTCGCTGGTGCATTCTTCTTCCTCTGCGTGTTCTCCAGATGTCGTGTCCTCTTCGTCACCCCGTTTCCTCGCTCCACTCAGTTCCCCCGCCCAGAGACTTGTGACAGCCCCTAACCGCATCAGGAGCACTGCTAGATTGGATATACATGATCTGTCCATCCATCAATACAGAGAGGGAGAGAAAGAGAAAAAGAGAGATGGTAGTCTATCTGCAACCAGTGCGATAGAGACATGGTGAGGAGAAAAATCGGCAGTCATGCTCATTTGCAAGCTTGAATAACACAAGACAAACATGTTCATAAATGACACACAGTGCATTCATAATTTTGGACTAAAGATATCAATAACAAACACATTTCAGAAGCTACCAATAAAAAGAACCTGCAGCCGTATCTTGTGGACAGTCGAAAGGTCCATTGACTGTGTAGCCTATATAAGTTTCTGATGCCCTAATAAAAGGCTGGTAATGTGATTTGTGTTAATGTCCATCTGCTCGGTAATCGATGCGCTTTGAACAGGTTTTTGTTACAAGGACTAAACAAATAGCAGGGAATGCCACTTTCTAAATTTTAACACGTTTATTTGTCCGTCAATATCTGTCGCTTGCTGAAGGTTAGCGGGTAAGCCGTGAATCACAACCACCCCATTCTGTAAACCGAATGAGCTGGAACGTGGGTTATGGTCCTGCTAAAATGTATTACAACAATATCATCCTCTGTGAAGTGATTTTATACCTGGGTGAGGTATATGGTTTGACTTTCTTATTCTAATTCTAAGATGCATTTAATTTCTAAACAGTTTATATCTATATTGAGTTGTAGGGGACATATTTATTTAACTCTCTTTACTGCAATATATACATATGAAAATGGTTTAATGGATTGATCTGAAAATAAAATTGAAACAAAAAATCCAAAATGTTATTATTATTATTATTGTTATTATTGTTATTATTACACAGTTAATAAAAAAAAAAGTCCAATAAAATTCCTTACAATAAAATGACAAATGTGTGATTTGATCTTGTTGCACTCATAGTTCAAGACATTCTGTCACAGCAGTGTTTGATGTTGAATATACAGTATAGAAAGAGTTCAGTCTGAGGTTGCCCTAACACTCCATCGTTTTATCTCTTGATATTCATCTATGTCTCCTCCTCTATCTTTTCCATACATTTCCAGGTGATGCGGTATCAGCAGCACATCTGTTTGTCTCGTCCCCCCTCTGTCTCCATCTCACTCTTCGTTCTTGTGCTGTTTTCCCTCCCACCATTACCTCTGCCTTTTCCTATCATTCCTTCCATTTTCATAGACACCCCTCCTTGCAGCCTCCCACCCCACACTCTCTCCCTCTATCCGCATCTCGCCTTCTCTCTGTCCCCTCTTCTCTCTCTCACTCCCGCTCTCTTCTCTCCGCTCGGCTCTGATGAATTGCCTTCCCCTCCCGGTGAACTCGACCGATAATCCTGGGGAAGCAGTAAAAGACCATCGATCAGCCCTGCAGACAGCCCCACAAGCCACAGCACAGGAACAACACGCTAACAACAAGCCATTGCACTTGGCTCTCAGTCTATGTGCATGTGCTTATGTATGCATAGGCATGCATGTGTTTTCATAAGTGCAACTTGTACACATGTGCACACTTACGGTATCTAACAACACATTTATAGGCAGGTGGCAACTTGGGATCCAGTATTCTCCAGACTTACGTATCGTCTACAGGAGTTAGTTTTGTCACTGCTTGTTTCATGTGCTATGTTGAGCAGCATTTGTCACCAACATGTTTAGCATACGCTAAAGAGTTCCCAGTGTGCTCATCCAGCCTGCTCACTGTCTCCTGCTGTGTGCATCCACTTGCATACATGCATATAGATAATTTAAGCGTTGTGTGTGCTGGTACATACGTGTCACTATGTTGTGTGCCTGTCTCTGGAGCGTGCATGCCTGTCAAGATGCCTGTATATTATTTGTATATGTTTGCAGCCCACAGAGAGGTGATAAATCATGTGGCACTCTCCAGGCTCACTCTGAAGGCAAAGCAAAGAGGAGAGCGCACATGATCTTGGGCAAAGCTTGATGGCTATGGGATTGATTGATCAATTGATTGATTTGTATTACACATTTTTCGCTATAGCATATGGATTGAAGTAATCCTTGTTTTCTGCAGCAGGCAGGTGCAGACTGCAGCACTGTTTCATTTGGTGTCCTAAAACCTAGCGATGAGATTTTACTCTAGGGTTAAAGAATATAGATAAGCTAAAGGCGATATTCTCAAATTATTTGACATGAAATAAGAAGTTAGCAAGCATTAAGTCGTACATGAAGTCTATTCATCTCTGTTACACCACTTGTATTACAAAAATAAGACAATTTAAGAGAATCAAGCACAATGCAGTCAATGATCATTATTCTGCCGCCTTAAGTATAATAATAACAAATGGAAGAGGGGTCCAATTCAGTTCTATCATTTACATCTTATTTTACAAAGCATTGCTGTACACCAATGTGGAGGGACTTGACTATAAAAAGCAGTTGGTCAGAAAATATATTTTAAATTTGACAACCAGTGAACCGTTTTTCATTGAGGAGGCTCACATACATACTTTATCTTCTTTTATATTTGGGAGCTGTTTGTGAGTTGCCCTTCAGTGCCTTTCTCTCTGCTGCCTTTGTTCCTAATGTACTGGTAAGATGAACTTCATTAAGCCCTGTGTGCCGCAAACACATTTATGTCCTATTTTCATTTTTCCTATTTCATTTTGCTGCGATACGCCAAAGCACTGCCACCAAAGCGGAAAATAAAGCCTTTCAGGCTTGGCGCTATGAGCTCTTTGGGACTGAGGTGCCACCTTGTGGATACAGCAAAGCACTACAACAACTCCACATTTCTGGCATGTAAAGAGAGGACCCAGCTGATGTCCTGAATAATGTATCTAGTTCCTGTTAGAGTTCAAGCCTACAATTATGTGTGATGTTGGGCTGACAGTGCTAGGCCTGATGAAACAGCCTCAGCCCACAAACCTCAGAGACACCTGCAGCAGGTATGTGTGGCATGTCACAGGTATGAGGGGGCGGACCCAGCTCCGTGCCAACACTGCTTGAGAAATGACTTAATGTGAGGGTGTGTGAGAGTGCGTGTGTCTGTGTGTTTTCCTGAGAGTGAAACGCCACTATGGACATTGACAGATCGCAGGGGAATGTTCAATTGCAGGTTGTTACGTCTTGCTGTCATTGGGATCATCTGTCACAAGGCAAGGCAAGCTGGGAGGCAGAAGGAGGCAGAGTCAGGGGCGTCACTGCTCCCTCAGATCAAGATCACACAGGGCTCTTGCCAAGAAGGCTGCTGGCCCTGTCTTGTGACTGTGGTCCTAAGGAATTCTCTTCTAGTCGGTTCCAGAGCACAAATGTCAGAGCTTTATAGAACACAGCAGGCTACAACAACAAGGGAATTTTCCAGATAAACACATTACAATTTTGTGTATATCCAGGTGATGACATTGACATGCTTTTAAAAAAAAAAAAAAATCTATGACTGAAACAATTGCCAGACATAAACACACATTTTAAATTTCAAATGTACAGAAACCAAACAACTACTTATCCCTAAATCTATACTAAGAATATTTCTATATTCTCTTTCCTGTTCTTCTTCATTCTTCCTGCTACTATTCAAACACTAGACTCCCCTTTGGCACCATCTACAGTAACATTTGAGTAGTACTGTGTTGTTACATGAGAAAACACACAAACAGGAAGGCCAATTAAATCCAGCAGTCATCTGTCTGTCAACCACCTGACAGGAACATAGCAGCACCAAATACATAGCTGCCTGATCAATCACCACACCCCATTTTAACCGAGCGGTCTTGTCTGAGTAATTAGTAGTACCATGCATAAGTATTTCAACATCCCAAAATACTGATAAATCACTCTACTTTTTGATTTTCAGTCACTTTTGTCCAAAACCCAAACACTCAAATAGCCAAATGTTCCTGAAAATGATATGCATAAAACTGATTTAGGAGACACCAAGGAAATCGATCATGCAACAGAATCGTTTAATGTTTAAGAAGGGCCGTGTGATTTGTGGATGTTGAAATAGAGTTCATATTCCACATTTAAAGATTAAAAAGAGTACCTTGTATTTTCACAGCGCAGACTAACAGCCTTGTACCCCCTTGCAGCGGTCCCACCCTTAGAGCTTCATTGCTATTGCAGATGCTTTATGATGGGCAATTTAGCTTCAGCTGCTATCTCAGCCATCTCAAGAATGGACGCGCTTGGAATCAAGTACAAAACCAGACAGTGAGGTGTAGAAAAAGAAGGAAGGGGGCAGCGAGAAAAGAGGATAAGAACAAGGAACGCGTCGGACAAAAGTCCGGGGCTAGGTGTCCTGCAATGGACACACAAAAACACAAACATGTGCTGTCCCAGGAATTTGGCTAGACACACACCTAGTCTAGTATCAGCTTTCCAAACAAGGCCAAGAATGAATCCAACTAATTGTTTTCCCCTTCTGTCTGATTCACACACAATTCTGACAAAGGTTGGACAAAATCAATTTTAAAAGACAAAAACAAATACTTCATACTATACCACACATTATACCATACTAATAACAGACACATTGATATTTGCTTCTAGTGCATTCACATTCAAATATTATTGAGCATAATGGCACTAAGCAGGGATGGGCCTGGTGGGCAGAAGTGCTAATTTGGCAAGACACTTCACCCACCTTGCCTCCAGTGCCCATGTACACTGTATGGGTGAGAGAGTGTTTGTGTGAGTGAAAGTGGGACAAACGGATGGAAATTAGCCAATGGCTACAATCTGGCATGTTTACAGCATGTGTGTCACGTATGTTATTAACATGCACTATCCCATAAAAAAAACACAACAACAAAAATAAACAGTGCGTTGCTTTCTTTGCGTCCAACCTTTTGATTGAAATATGTTTATTATTACTCAGTGTTTTATGTTGCACCTTAAGGCCGAGACAAGTTCCTACGTTTTGAATTTTGTTCATTGACAATGGCAATAAACTCTTTCTGATTCTGATTCTGATTTCTGCACTTTCCTGTGTAGAGCTGCCTTTATAAATTAATTCCTCCACGCAAATGGTTTAATGCTTAAGTGACTATTTCCCTCAGCATCAAGGGTTTGCCAAATGTCTCCATTTCTTCTTCATGACTTCCTACAATTTATCAACTAAAGCATAAGAAGAAAGGCCCAAAGTATCTATCTAGTATATTCCTTAAAAAGATTGGCTGACTATTAAGACTATTAAGTACTATTAAGACTACAACTAACCATTATTTTAACCATTAGTGACTAGTCAACTAGTCAAGTGATCATTTCTATTGAACGCTAAGACTTTCTCAATATATTTCTAACTAAAAAAGGTTGAAAAATGGTGACTGGAGGCTTCTGAAGAGAGAACATTTACAGATATAGTGTATTGTTGCTGAAAATCAGAAATTGTTTATACATTTCTGATCTTACACATCAAAACATTTATTAAGAGTTGGGTTGGTACCTGTGGAATTTTGAAGCTACATAAGGACATCAGAGCAATTGTGTGAACCATTTGGTCCTCCATGTCAGCTTTGTTGAGTCTGCTGAGCTCCAAGAAATCTCCAGAGACGGGGAGACAGATTTACACCCTTCCCCCTGAGAGGACTTTAGAGCCTGGGACCCAGCAGGGCAGGGTGAGGGCCAAGAGCGCCAAGTGAAGAGCATGGTGATGAGACAGGGAAAGGAAAAGGATAAAAGGAAAAAGCAAAAGGGATAATATATGGCCACTGACGAGTAAGAGGGGGTAGTTGTGATATCGATGGAATGTAACATGGTTGCTATTTGCTTGCCGCCCTTCACTTCCACTTACATACCCTCTTTTTCTTGTGCCTTGTGTCTCTTGCCCTCAATTTATCCAACCCACTCCCACAGACGCACAGGCAAAGGCACACATATACAAAGACCAACCATAAATCTGCCAGTGAGTGCTGCTGGGATAGAGACACCTAAGATGCTGTGTTTGGAGAGAATGCAGATGTACCTGCCTTGAAGGTCCTTCATTTCATCCTCTCAGTCTGTCTCATATTCTTAACCCCTTTCAACCTGTCTACCCACTCCATCCAGTGTCCAACCATCCCAGACGCTTTAAGGACCAACTCTTCTCCCATTTTGGAGCAAAAAAACCCCTCTGGCTGAGATCTTTTGTTGCTGTGAGACAGGACTGATGCAAAAGACGCACAATAGGCCAAACATGGAGGAAGGACTACATAGGCGGCACCTTGTGGAGGAATAATGGTAACAAATACATGGCCTATACAAGCTGTTTGCTGCTCCCAGTCTGAGAGCAAGTATCCATCATTTAGTGACAGCTCTAACTACCCGCTGAGTGATACCTGATGTCCATGAGAAGCTACATTTACAGTGAGCCATGTCTGATAATGTGAATCACCACCAATACAATACAATAAAGTCACTTCACCTGCTATTTATTCTTGTCCATAGGCTGCACTCCACGTCATAGCCACTTATTGTACATATGAGTTTTATAGCCTTATATTTTTTCTCTTCCTTCGGAGTTGTATTTTACAATTTTACGCCTTTTTGTATCTTAACTCAATTCAAAGTATTTTTTAAGAGTCTAGTTAAATGGTTAGATTGAAGTATATTTTAATAGTTAATTATCTTTCTTTTGATTGCATTTTGATTTTTTTTTAATTCTCATTCCGGTCTTGGTCCACATTGCAATGTCCTCCTTGTTGGACAAATAAATGTTGTCCTATCTTATCTACATCTGTCTGGATACATACAAAAAGAAAGACACCACTACAAGGTACATCTATGTTCATTATGTGACATGGTAAGAGTTATAGCAAGTAAGGGGATCTACTGAAAACATATAACAAACTTAACAGGTTCAATGCATGTGATGACTTCCAGGCACAACAGAGTAACACAAACACAAAGTGGCAGGACCTCTGCTCACAGATTAACAACACCAAACGCAGCAAATAGTCTCCGGGCAAAAATAAGGACTAAAACAGTGGTGCACCCACGTAAACACAAGTAGTCCAAACAGACACGGTTGCGTGGCCTGATTTACAGCGATGTAAATGCTCTAAGCCGCACATCTCACTCCAACACCTAAACACCTGACAGGCCTCTCATAAATAAAACTGGCCACAAACTCCCACATAATTTACACCTTGGCTATCTTCTAAGATAACATGTAACAGGGCTGTACTCCATTTCTTCACTCACTGGAAAAAGACCTAAAAAGTAAAGGAGTGGGCCAGGCTGACATCAAACGCTCTGGGTTCTGATATGGTTCTGATACACTCTGGTCCACAGCACTATGCATGTGACTGTGCACCTCCATAGCCTCAGGCGGAGCAGCACTAGGCTAAGCCACAGCCCTGTTTAGATCAAGGAGTCCCACTTCTCTGTTTGCCATAAATCCTCCTTCTTTTGTCTGTTCCCTCGTTCTTATGAAAGCTGAAACGTATCCCCTTCCATTAGAAATGATGGATCAGACGTTCTTATGGCAAAAAAGACTTTGTAGTTAGGCTACATCATTAGTTGTAGGTGTTCAAGTGTTGGTAAAAGTTTACTTGCCCTGACAAATTTAACATGATTTTTTAAATCCCTGGTTTGTGTCCAAACTTTTAGTGGGATCATTTGAGTCAGTTACCAGTAGCTGATTGGCGTTTCATAGCATGTGGACTCCCTCTGGTGGTCTAGTTAAGGTACTGTCTTCTCAAGGGAAATATGCAGCAGTTCTGTGGACAAAAACATCTAATTAGAAATGACTAATTAATACGACTACAATTACAATCATTGCGTTAATACGAAACAAATTAAAGTAGAACGAAACTGTTGTTTGGGCTTGAGGTTGGCTCAGAAGCGCGTTTTCCCCACAGCAAAACAGGGAAAATGTTTTGGCAGTAGATGTTACAAAACAGCTCCACAAGTTAGAACAACGGCCTTAAACCTGCAGCCTGTTCCTCTAAGTATTCGCAATAAACGTCCAAAAACTCCTGTGAAATATGCTCTCTTGACGCTTGAAAGTGTTAAAAACGGGTAATTGAAAAGATAAATAACCTTGATATTATCTCTCCATATTTCAAGTGCCATTTCCTTCTGATAGAAATGTCTTGTAGCCTCCTGTCGTCAGAGCAAACACACAGATTTTCTGCAAATTAGTCGCTAGTAAAAGCAAAGGAAGTTTTTGCTTTAGGGGAAAGTACATTTTTCGTTTGAATAATTTAGAAGATGAAATCTTAAACAGAAGAGTTTAGTCGTAATGTTCATCCACAACCTGTGGGTTAGTGCTGCTGCTGATGCGCGATGTTATGAGTGATGATGCCCCCAGGCGGTGAAAGTGGGACATAACAAGGGACGGAATCATTCGCTATTGCCGCCTTCATGATCAGCTCACTGCGTCTGGAATAGAGATAGTCCATTTGTGTGTTTGTGATTTAGGTTAAAAGTGAACGTGTATGCGTCGAGTCTCTTACGCATGCGCTGTGTGACCAAACGAGACGAGTTTGACCTTTTAGTGCCTCGCATAGGCGCCTGCGCGTTCCTCCACCGGACAGCAGAGGCACATAAAGCCTGGTAAATTGCACCAGGGCAATAAAATAGCAATAAAATGACAACAACGGTGCATTAATCCATCACTAGGGAGCGCTGAAGGCACTGTAAAAAGCTCAGGCTGCAGTCGGGAATGATTTCTAAAGGTTCATCAACTCAAAGGCTGCAGCGACCGCATAGAAGGCCAGGGGGCAGTGCGGAGCATGAATGATTCTCCGCCCCAATGGACTCTGTATTAAACAATGCCAGCTTAGTATTTTCCAGTATGTTCTCACAGGGAGGCAGACGTCCAATGCTGCAGCAGCAGACGATTGCCCATCTACCATAGCTCCCTGTGGTTCTGCAGAAAAAAACGTTATTCTGGATTTATGTGGGGGGAACAAGAAGCAGCAGGTGATGGAAACTGCTGGCTTGGAATAAACTGGCAGTGCAATGCAGTGAGCGAGTCCCTTTGGGTTACACTATCATTTCCTGTTCCTCTACCCCTCTGCTCTCATTTAACTCTCTGCATCCCGGCCTGCCTCTGACTTCCTGCCAGAACAACATCCTCCAATCAGAACCAGATGGGTAGGTCCGGGTCTGACGTGGCCCTGCTTTTGCCCTTCCCATGATCAAGGCAGCACATCTGAAGTGCATTTTCACATACTTGGGGCTAATCCTAAGGCTTTTAAAGTTGTCATTCTGAGGTAATGCAGCCTTGCTAACAAAGGCTATCAGAGATCATTTTGGTTGTTGCCAAATAATGAAATCATCATAATTTCCCAGGTATCTGCCTTTTCTTTATTGCAGACTTCAACAAAGCAGGCAATATACACCAAGCACAGACATAACCTTAAGGTAGGTTTCCTTTCGTGTTGCAGGTCAAGCTGTGCAGATGAAACCACTTGCAAGTTTACCACCAGCTATTCCACACAAGAGGTTTTCTAAACTGAACCAGGTGTGTACATGCCATAGAGGAGAGGTCAGAACTACAAACACATGAGCTACCCTTTCTTCTTTTTTCTCTCTTCATGCTTCTCTGTTGTACAGAAATACCTTGTGCCAAAATGAACCATTTAGTCTCAGGATAACACTTATGTAATAGGTCTGTAAGAACATATTAGAAACCAAACAACCCAGTGGCAATTGGAGTTACTCAAAGTTTACACATAGGCTATTTAATATTTTAATTACAGGCAATAGAACTCTAGTCAAGTGTACTTGGTGGTGATCCGCTGTACAATGTGCTCGCCCAAAACATGATGTTTGAGCAGAGCCCTCAAGTTTGTAAAACCAATATGTTTCAATATAACTTTTGGCTTTTCTTTCAGTAGCCTGGTGTTGGTTGAGGTTTTACATCTGATGCCCATCTGAGGCACAAAAAGAGCCCTTTGGTTAGTCTCAACTGTATAAATAGAAGTCGTTGAAATGGCAAGTTCCCACTTGACTTTGAATGTAAATTTAATGCAAAATTGGTAAAGACAATTTTTGAAATGAATAGGGAAAAAGTCTGGACGAGGTCTGTGATTGTAAAAAGACATCTGTTTGGTCTGCTTTGCTTCCAAGATTCTCTCACGTTTACTGGAGCTGAGCCACACAGCATGGGCTTGGTTTATTTCTGGACTCCAGTTCAAATGAAGGACTCAGTGTTTGGACACGAGCTGTTTGGATAAATGTGATACAGACCCTAAGCCCTACACTCTTATTCACTCTAGCACCCTTAGAAGTATGACACTTTTTTCACCATGAATCAATAAGCAGACTCCATTTCTCTTAGTTTTATTACAAATGTGTTTACTGCTCATCAGTGTAATGGACTTTGCCGAGAGTGCTTGGATGTGTTTTAGAGGTATATATCTAGTGTGCCTTCGGAGATGGCAGGTCCCCAACGTAGATGCTGGTTGTAATCTTCAATTATAAAACCTATAAGAACCTGTCAAGATCACTTTTATCCCCCACGTAGTAACATCTGCCTTTTAAGCATTACATGCGTTAGACTGGGTGGCTTTATAAAGTATTTATCACAGTTTTATAAGACACTAAAATGCTAATCCTTCTAGCTGTGTTGAAAACCCTATACTTTCTTGAAGCTAGGTGAGCTCTACTGCATATTTTAGGTCCAGCCAACACTGTTCCTGGCGGATAAGTTAATATGGTCTTGCTGAAATGAACACCAATACAGAAAATCTTTGGAACTGTGAAGTCTAATCCTCAGTGGAAATTGTAAACTCAGAGGCTTTATGTTCGTTTGGCAATGTACAGTAAATTCTTAATGTATTGTACAGTTCCACAGATGTAAGATTTTCCCCTCTCTGTTGCAGGTGGACTTGGCTTCACTCCGAAACTCAAGCAGGTTCCTACGCAGTGTAACATTAGTTTATGGTGCTGTATTAGGTTAAGGCTGGTCATGAGTGGGAACAGAGGCAGGAGTTGGTAAGGGCCAGCAGTGACTTCCAATGCTCTGTAAACTAGCCTCTGTACGTGTTCAGCCTGAATGTGAACGGATTAGCACACGCCGCACATTCAGCTACACAGGGAAACCTAAGACAGCGTTTAACACCAAAGGCCGCCAATAAGTCGCCAGTATAAAATTCAGGGACACATTTTGTCTGCTGCAGCACAGTCGTTTTATCTGTGATGGAGAGAGATGATGTGTCTTTCACACTAGAAGCCTTGAATAGTAAGACGCAAATGAGTGGGCATTGTACATTCTGTATCAGTCTAAATAAATAAAAGAAAGAAGAGAGTTACGTCAAAGTAGTGTCATGTCACAAAAAACACACAAAAATGCACAAACAATAAAAGAAGCCAATCAAAGCCAAAATTTGTGTATACATCTAGGCCTGTCCTTAGTACAATTATGTATCAACTTAGGTTTGATTAACAATATATTTTGGGTGGGCTTAGTATTTATCGGGTGTACCTTTTATTAGTGGGAAACTTTTTTAACTTTTCAGTTGTAGAGGTTGGAATAGTTACCATTTGAGTCATAATATGGATTGAATTTACCAATTTAAGTATTTCCTTGTGCTATTTACTTTATTGCAGCTCATGTTTCATTTTTGATAAAGTTCATTTAGAAAAGGGTAAAGTGGACAAAAATATGAATGTTAATAATAATTTATCGCACTTCAATCCTTGTATTGTATCAGGCCTATGCAAATTCAACGCAAGGCATACGCTTTTATATCAATAACTGTATGTTAGCGTTGGTGTATGTGCTCAAATCCAGTCACTTCTGTTCATTGTCTTAAAGTTGCAACCTGCTGATTTCACGGTTTTACTGTTCATTAAAGTGGCACACAGAGTTGTCTTTATGTAGCAATCACAAGTACTCCTGCAGCACGGAGACACTGTACAGTAACAGACCGGATCACAGTACATAATTTAGCAGCAGGGGACCATGAGCTAATCTAGCAGAAAATCTCATAACGAGCCATTCTTGCAGGATTTACCCCAATTTAAAACCATTGTAGATGCATTAGACCTTTTTATTTGAGCTGTAAATAAAGTCAAGAGCAGTGTGGAGAAGGCCATTCACATTGCATTTAGGGTTCTAATGCATTTTGACACACCTCTAACCATTTTTCCTGCTCCTGCAATAAATTGGGTATAATAATGAAATCACAAGATGATTTCTACTATGGAAATGACTTAAAAGCAATCATTAGCAGATGCACGGTTTTATTATGCTAAAGAAAACAAGTGGCACATGCACTATAGGAAAAGTTATGGTGTTATTATTTGTAACCCAATTATCTTATCCCGCTGAACAAAACACTTCACTGTGGTTTGTGTCAGGATTTCTCAAGTCTCTATAGTCAGACAGACTTACTTATGCCTTTAATCTTTTCTGCTTTCTCTCTTTCTTCTCTACAAATTAATTTATGGTCTAATTACAGGCCTCCAGATATGAAGGAACACAAATCACTGGTCCTTAGCAGATGGCAAAAAAACGGCAAGGGATAATTGAAAATCTTGAAGTGGATCAATATTTAGATGCCCAAGGTTACAAGAAGTGTGACATTACTATTCACATAGAGGTATGATGCATTACATACACAGGCCGAATGACTTCTTATTTGAATATAAATGACGGTAGTAGTGTTTGCTTCCCAGTGAAAGAAAGATGCAGTCATTTTCACAGAGTCTCACAGCTGTGTACCTCCAGTCATAGGTGTCAATATACATGCATGCACCTAGTGAGCGAAACATGTGGAGACACCGAATGTACCACGAAGCCTCAAACATGCCTTCTTGGACCACCCCTGTCCTACCATGTCCCCCAAAGCACCCTCATTGCAGTTACCTCCAGCCTGTTAAAAATGATATCAGCACATGGAGGGCGAACATTAGCATTTGCATTTTATTGGAAGTGGCGAGATTTAGAGCGGAGGGTATATCAGCTCTGAGCAGACAGAATTAGTTAACAATGCATTACCTGCCTTTTATGGCAGCTATAACTCTCTGAGTTGGTGGGGAGAGGAGATGAAGGCAGGAGGAGGGAGGGGCACACAGAGGTTGGTGCTGCAAGCTGTGACACAGTGGAGGGGGCATTCAGAAAGCGAAAAGCTTTGTCTGTGGAGCTTTACTGCACATTAACGTGATAGTATACTCCTGAAATTAGAGCATTGCATTGCAATCATCTTCAAACTCATGAGTGCACAGTGCTAAGCGATGCTGTGGCCATCGCTAAAGACCTTTGTATTTGAAACAGAGGCCCAGCTGTTGGGCAGCTGTGGCGCATGATCACAAGCCACATTATGATATCTACCCCCCAGTTCCTTTTATCTCACATATTTAATGCTCTTTTAACCAGGTGTTCATAATCTGTATGCAAGCACATAATGTGTTTGTTGCTCTGGTCTGTATCATTGAACTTGTCGAGCTCCATTGCAGCTGTGTTTTCTATGCTCGCTCTACACAGCTGCACTGTAGCTCCCTTGACACTCATTTGTTTTGTGCTGCAAGATGACCCAACCTCTGCCATGGGCAATACCCCGTGGAACTTATCTACTAGAACAATTAGGAGTAACTGAAGGTGGTGAAGGTAAAAATAATAAAGAAAAATAAAACATATTTATTAGGCCTATAAGTCAGCAATGCATTCTCCACATCCTTAAAAATAGCATCCAAATTGTACAAAATGTAGACCAACTATAGGAGGCCTTATTACCCCAAACCATACAAAAGTCTCTATAGTTCACCCAGTAGATCAGGGAAGCTCTATAGACGATGACACTAAAGGGACGAAGGTGGGGTTGAAAAAACTGACCAGTGTAGCGTCATCTTGGGTTAGAAAAGTGTTCCTGGTAAAAGGGGAGGTGCGGGGAGCTGAGGAGAGGATGCACTGGGGACAAAGATGAGGCCTGACTCCGCTCCTTTGTTGACATTATAATAATGCAACAATTTGAAGAATACATTTTATTTACAAAGCACATTTTATAAACAAGCTAAGCAATAAAACGACTAGACCTACAGTGCAATGTGTTACTCTTCTTAATCGTGTTTCAATATGTGGGGCTCAGTGAAAAATAAAAGTTGGGGAAGCAGCAGTGTACACATATTTTTCAGAGGGCCACAAACTGGTCAAGGCGCCTTAAAAAGGTACCGTCTTTCGTAATCTTTGTCAATTCAGCAGGAAGCCTGAGGGACACATTTTGCATCCAGGCCATAGTTTGGACATCTTGTCTAGAGCACTATTTGCATGGGAAGCACTCAAGAGAACGAGCGTGGCGCCCTGGACCAAACGTAACAAAGCCTGGATTTGTCCAAAACAAACACCATAAAACAATGGGTTGGACTTTTTACTATTTAGTGTGTAAAAAGTGTGAAATTCCATCACTTTGAATCAAGTGTCAAACAGTAGGCATGTCGTAAAAATGTATACTTATAATTAAATTTTTTCAAAGTTTCCCGATATTAGATAAGTTAGTGTTGTGATTCTCGGGGAAAGCGTGCCGACACTGTACTCAACACCATAGTCAAGTGTGCCATCTGTTGGTCATGCTGATTGGTCACAGTGGCTTTTTACCCCGCGTTAAATGTACATTTAATAGGCTGAATTTCTTCGACTGAGAATGACCACTTAAAGTCATAAGAAAAATAATATTGTAGTTGACCTAAACGCAGTAGAACATGTAAAGATTGTTTATTAAAGAATGCTTCTATACAGCACTTGTCCCTGGCGTTACTCAAACAATATAGGAAATATGTAGGTGTTAAGGATTATAGGGACAACAAAAAGCCAAATACAGTGATGTGCAGGCAAATACAGACCCAACTATTTACCTTAAAGTGACCACGCTGCACATATAGAGGTGGTTCTTATGCCCATGGTGCACAGTAAAACCCCAAAGTACAAAATTAAGTAAAATATCACACCTAAAAAAAGCAATACTTTCCTATTCTGGTTTATCTTAAAAATACAGGTCGAATGATTTTCATGGTGAACGCTGATGGTTATAATTTGTTCCATTTCCAGCCACAAGGGGGCAGACAAAAACGACTGCAGGTGAAGACTGTCAGGTGGCGATACCCTCCTAAAAATGTTCAAAGAGAAAAACAAACAAATGTACAAAAGAGGGCATGTAGTTTTACTGAATAGTTGATAAAGAATTTTAAAAACATCACATTAAAACATCCAAGTTCAAACTTAAAAAATGCCATTACTACAAATGACTCATGTTTGGCCAGTGTTTGCTGCATAACAATAAAAAAGGGAATTTAAATCGGGCGGTGTTAAGTTACGGTCATAAAAGTACTAAAGCACGATGGAAAATTGACAACAAAAAATATAAAATACAGACTTCACCCCAACAGCTCATCACGCGTGTCCACATTTCCTTTTATAAATGGACACAGTTTAGGTTCTGTGCGCTCTGAAGAGAAGGATGGACAAAATGGTACTGCGTTCAGTCTTTGTAGAACGATGAAGAAAATGTCAGACTCAAAAGCTGGAGTAAAGGAGTCTTTTCACGCACTCACAGCCTCCTTCTCCTTCTTGTCTCCGTCTTCATGCCAGGTTAGGCGCTCCTCGTAGAATGCTATGACGATCTGCGGGCATCTGTGGTTAGCATCCTTAGCGAGCACAAGATCGGCCTCTTCAGAGTCTTTCCTGAAAGGTTTAAACGGTCTTAATTAAAAAGAACAGGTACGCAAAAGAATAAAAAGCACAGAGATACATGGCAATCAAAGAGTTGCATTCCAAGTAATAAAAGAGGATTTTCAAGCAATGTGACATTTAGCTTTTTAGAGCAGAAAACGAGGATCACCAAATTGTATCTCAGTAGAAATAGAGCAGCGTTTGGTCCTTATTGCTTGCGGCGCTGTAAACTGCCGTTCTCCTCCTGTGCTGCGTTCCGTTGATATATTTTGGATTTTTCTTTTTTTAAATCTTTTTTATCTGGCCCGAGCCTATTTGCAAGTGTGTTGGATTACATTTTTAAATTTTATTTATACAGGGAAAACCCAATAAAATTAACCAATACATAAAAACACATTTATACATACAATATGAGCTCAAATGAATTAAAAGAAGTGCATCGGCACTGCGGGTAGTCCTTGACTAGTGCTTTAAAATCATTAAGGCATATAAAAAGGCATAAAATGATTTAAATTGCTGAAAGCCTTTTTTCCTGTCTTTGTGTTAAAACGATGGGATTGTCAGGCCTTTTCAGTATGCAGTCTTGAAACAATAGTTACGTTTTAAACTTTTTGACAAGTCAAGCTTTCGCTATCAAAACATGTAAAAGGAGCAGATAATGGTGACTATGTGTTTGAAGAACACATTTATCCCTCAATAAGCAAGGTTAACTACGGTACATCCGTGTGCCAACTACACACTTTTCTGGTTTCATATTCCAAGAGTTTAAATGAGTTTGACTGACAAAAAAAACAAAACAAAAAAACACACCAATGACTCCATGATCAATGTACGCAGTTAACCTGTGGAGCATGTAGGTGAACAAATAATGACTCAATTTCAGTCCGACTGCATGCCTTGTTTTTAGGGCTGAGCGATATAGATTAAAAAAAAAATGTAATTGCAATTTCATCTTTTTTTTTGTAAAATTGTCAGATTTATTTTTCTCAGTTTAGTCAGTCAGTCTGCACAGACAGACTTTTACCCACCCACTCCTCCTACTGTAAGATCTGAGAGAGAGGAGATGGCCACATTTAACCAATTGCAGAGAAGACTGAACTTTCAGAAGATTACTTTGTTTCATAAATGCAATGAAATTTAAAAAAAAAAAAACACAACGTGCACAAGATTGACTTTGGTGTATGAATTCAACATTTGAAAAATGTATCTCAATTTGCCACATCGTCGACCCCTTCTTTAAACATACATCTAAAGTTCATTCATTATACATCAAGACTAGTGGATTTATGGTAGCCATCATATAGCCATCAATATATAAAATAGTGAGGTTTCTTAAACTGGTTTAATTTTACACTCTTGCCCAAGATAGCCTGATTATTCTTGAGCAGTCAAATTATATAATTTTTAAACATTTTGTCAAAAAGGGTATATCTGCAACAGTGAAAGGGGTGTACCCAAGGATGTATCCAGGTAAATGTATTGCTGGTTACGTTTCAACGCAACAGTTTCATATCTGCTTTGCAAGTGCCTTGTCGGTTTGCATGTTTTGCAGTGGCATGAGTCACGAGAAAGAGCAGTTTACAGCCATTGAGCTTCTCTGGCCATTTCGTTATTATTTACTTTAACTTTGTAAACGTTGCCCTTTATGAGTGGAGAAAAAAAAGAAAGTTTGTCAAGAAGCAGCGGGCCGGGGACCAAAACCAGGCCGCGGGCCATCTGCTACCGGTCCCCAGAGGCAAATGTACCTATGTATTATTATCTTTGTTTTAGTCTGTTGCTATGTCCCGATATTCTATATGTGTTGTACCATGAAAATATAGAGCCAATTAATCTAATAAACAGTTAACATAAATAATAAGCCATCTTAAAAGTTATAGACAGGTTTGTACACATTTTACACTGTAATGGGCTATGCCAGTTTCAACAGGGCCCTGAAAAACAAAACAAACAAAAAAACAAAAAAAACCTTGCGATTGTACCGGTCCTTGCAAGGAAAAGGGTTGGGGATTGTTGCTCTACAGCAGTCCCTTTGATATGATTTAACCATTGTATTTCCAGAGCAGAACACCATAAAAACAAGTTAAAATAAAAATACCAAGTAGAGGTGCAAAGAGGTGAATAAAAAGCAGATGGTAATGGGACGTAGTTTACCCATTTATTTTTGCTTTATGACAATATAAAATTCGATAGTGTGATGTTCCTACACTAAAGTACTACTATGGAAATAATTAGTAGATGAGCAGCGAAATGTGTACGGGGGGCCAGTAGTTTTATAGTCATTTCCAATGCAGATTTAGAAATCATAAATAAATACCTTTGTAGTATTTGAACACACTGACAGAAGTACTGTACTAATTTTTTAAGTTTAAAATGTTCTCATTGTCCAGAGTGATGACACATGATGCAGCTCCATGTGCGCCTCGTTAGTTTGAGGTTGAGTTTGTGCAGTGGTAATGTTTATGACATTTTTCAGTTTGTCCTAAAGATAAATTAGAGATATAAACCTGTGTGGCATTCACATGAAGCCTATACGAGGAAAGAGCTGTGCAGATGCGTGGAAACTGGCCTCTCTGTCTAACCTTTCTTTAGTGCTCTCACTGGAACAACCAGGCATAATAACCCGATACCACAGTGGTACCTTAAATGTTACCCAGCACTAGTCCTCAAAGGACAACAATCTGCTGAAACTTGTTTATTGGAAATGAATTGACCTTCAGACTACTATTTTAGCATTAGATACAGAGACTTACCACTTCATAAGAAACATTAGGTCTCCACACGAATCAGTCGCTCCTATGATCTTCTCTGGCTCAAGTCCTCTTTCAAAGCCGCGCGCTACCAACAAATCTTCCTGAAACGAAAACAAAAACATCACACATAATGAAACCGACACGTTCACATTTTCACAATGCCAACATAATCATTATAATTAACAGTGCTCACCTCTTTTTTCTTTTTGGGTTTGCTACCGCCCTCCTCGTCGTCATCTGAACCTTTCTTCCTTGAGCCGCTGGACTCTTTGGAGCGCCCCATTGAGCTGGTTTTGCTTCCCCCACTGCTCGGTGTAGACCCTCCACTGCTACCCTTCTTATAAGTCTTCATAAACTCAGCGATGAGCTCTGGGCAGTCAAGGTTTTTTTCTGGCTCCCAGGTGTTGTGTTTACTAAGGATAAAATATAAAACATGTAATATATAAAACTTTCAATACAATTCTAACTGTATGATAAAAGTCATTCAGTTATATGTTTCAGAAATTAATAATAATGAAATGAAGCCTATCAATTAATTAGTAACATTAGAGCTGCACCAAATTAATTAAGTCACCAATGTCACAAGGGGTCAGTGAATGAGATTTTTACTCAATTTGACCCAAATAAAGCCCCAAACCGTAACACAAAATGTACAGGAAGGTTTGATGGAACAACTGCTCTGTCCCAGTCATATAAACTCTCCCAACACATGCCATAGTTCAGATAATGGTTGTTCAATATCTAGTGCGAGTGCAATGGAACGTTAAACAGAAACGCAAATTACGTGTAAAACGTACTCAGAGTATCCTTTCCACTTCAGGAAGAACTCGACGCGACCTCCTTTGGCCACTCTCCTGTCCAGGACTTTCTCTACCACGTACTCCTCTTCATCAGAGGAAGACTCTTCTTCACGAGTCTTTTTACCCATGTTTGAAGAGGAACCTCGACCACTACATTGCACAAAAATAAAAAAAACGAAGTTAAAAGATGTACACGTCCAAATAAGTCAATGTATGAAACACAATTTAGCATGACCACAATGGAAGCACAGAGTGTGAAAGAAAATAGCAAAAGGTGAGCGGTAAAAATCAACTCAAGTTGTGGGTTTACAACAAAGATCCGTGGTTTGCAAACAGGGTTGTGTTAAAATGTTGAAAACGCTGACAATAAGCGAAGAAGAGGCTCGAATGGCAAAGGTAGCCAAGAAGCTAACACTCTTGCCCTCTTTGGGTTTCGGCGAACCAAAGAGATACTTTAGAGAAATCAACACGCATCGCTACAAACTATGTAAAGCCAATGCAACACAGACTGAAATATATACCTTGAAACGTGTGTTTCCACGGGAGCTTGTGGGCTGGTTGGAGAGGTTATGTGTGTTCCTTGTAGACCTGTTTTCTACGGGCCAAACCTAGAGCTAAGTTAGCTTTAAGCTAAACCACAAAGAAGTCTGCGCGTAAAAAAAGCGCGCGTTACAGACGCACAATAAATGAACCCGCCCCTTGGTCAGCTGACTAAAACTGAAAAACATTTGGCTTCAGGAAAAATACACTAAACGTGATACATTGTTTTCACCCAGCGTGTGCGAGGATAGTTAGCAATAAATCGAACATTCTCGAGAGAGCCCCCAAACACATGCTGTATAATATGAAGTAACGTTAGAGGTGTCTGTGCGCTTTCTATCCCGCTATAATGCACAGTGTGCATAGTGCCAAAGTTTGGTAGTTTAAGTGAAAATATAGCTCATATTGATCATAATGGATTAGGGAAAGTAGTCATTTGAAACATTAATGCCAGACTGTTACATAAAATACACCCACGACTCCCCGTTTTGTCTCCCTAACGTAGCTGCCCTCCCACTTCAGCAGATTGGTCCAAAGAAGAGATTGACTTCTGTTTTGCCCAATTGAAACTCTGTAAGCAATGACGACACACTGCAGCGGGAAGCACTGTCCAATCGCCAGAAAGAAAAGATGCGCTCCTCAATACTTAGTCTAGTGTAGAGCACCGGTCTGTGCTCGGCTGACGCACTCGCCTCTCCCTGTTTGTCCAAGGAGTCACCAAGAGTCAAGCATGTCTTCTAAGGACGTAAGTGAACAATTAAGGATACTATCAAGGGCTTTACGTTTGTTTTGCATGGTACAGTAACAAACGTCGTAATAACGAATTATACCCAAATGTATCATTTCATATGGATTGGTGCAGCGGTGGAGCTGCTCAATCCGCTGCTCATCCGCCATTTTGTGAAAGCCGGCCCTTTTGGCCTTTGTTCATGCGGCGGCAGAAAAATTAAATCCCGGTTAGCCATTTCCGTTTTGTAACGACAATTTTATATTGTCATTATGCCACATCTTTCAGTGTGTGTATATTGTTTCATATACATAATTTCAATGCTTGGCTGTGTTCGTACCGACGGTAATGGCGGCCGTGTCTGCCTCTTACTGTTATGTGTGACGCAGTTTCAATGAATTTATACGGAATTTCATTATGAGAATGTATCAAGCGTTGTGGAGTGACAAACCTGCTGTATACTACCCTCAGTGCAAATGTTAACCTGATTGTCTTTGTTCGGTGTGCAGGTCCCACGTGAGCCAGAGCAGCTCCGCAAGCTGTTCATTGGGGGGTTGAGCTTCGAGACCACAGACGAAAGCCTGAGGGCTCATTTTGAACAATGGGGCACCCTAACCGACTGTGTGGTAAGTGCACTTTTAATGTTTGTATTGAAATCGTTCAACACAGGCCTGACTTTTCTCTATATTGAAGGTTATGAGGGATTCTAACTCTAAAAGATCCAGGGGCTTCGGCTTTGTGACCTACTCATCAGTGCAGGAGGTCGATGATGCCATGTCCGCCCGCCCCCACAAGGTTGATGGCAGGGTGGTTGAACCCAAACGTGCTGTTTCTAGAGAGGTATGTAGTTTTTATTTTTTTAAATTAAGAAATGTTGTCTGGACTATACAGACTAAAACAAGTAAAGATATTTATAACAACGAAATAATGACGATGACGATGACGATGATGATAATAGTTCATATTTATTTAAATATTCTAAGCCTTCAGTCAGCAATTTTGACCCTTTTTCTACTTCAATCCAAATTGCCATGTACAATTGACTAGCTGACCACTTTTAACTGCTTTTGTCTTCTTCACAGGACTCTAACCGGCCAGGCGCACACATTACAGTTAAAAAGATTTTTGTTGGTGGGATCAAGGAAGATACTGAGGAGCATCATTTGCGAGACTACTTTACCCAGTTTGGCAAGATTGAGGTTATTGATATTATGACTGACCGCTCAACTGGAAAGAAGAGGGGATTTGCCTTTGTGACTTTTGATGACCATGATGCAGTTGACCGGATTGTCAGTAAGTATATTCAGGAGTGTGATTAACTAGCTGTATGTATTTTAAGATCATAATTCAAATGATGCAATGTTTTCAGTCCAAAAATACCACACTATCAACTCTCACAACTGTGAAGTCAGGAAAGCACTTACAAAACAGGAAATGCACAACGTTGGAATGGGAATGAGGTCTGGCCGTAGCAGCAGCAGTGGTAGTAGTGGTGGTGGCGGCGGCGGCGGCGGTGGTGGTGGTGGAAGGCCATATGACTATGACAGAGGTTTTAATCAGGGTAAGCGTAATTCCTCCCAGATTGAGAAGTGCTGAACTACAATGGGACAAAAAATTACTTTTTTTTTTTTTTTTTTGATTGGGCCAGGTTGACGCTTAGAGGTGGCAGATATAATGATGGTCCATACAATTGCAATGATGGTGAGTATTTTTTCCGGCAAACATTTTCTTCTGTTGTGGAATCTTTGACTAACTCATTTGTACATTGTTTAGGTTATGGAGGGGGGCCTGGTGGGTACAATAATGGTGGCAACAGAGGCTACAATCAAGGTTACAATCAAGGAAGCGGTGGAGGTGGTGGTGGTGGTGGCGGCTATGGGAATGGCTACGACAGCAATGGCTATGGTATGTAGCGGAGTGATTCTCACCTCTTACTTGTGGCTGTGTAGCTCTAACGCCACTTGTCTGACAGGTAACTGTGGCGGAGGAGGTGGCGGCGGCGGGGGTGGAAACAATTACAACAACATGGGTCACTATGAGCCCCAGCCCTCTAACTTTGGCCCAATGAAGAACAACTTTGGTGGTGGTGGCGGCGGTGGTGGCGGAAGGAATTTTGGTAAGTTTGTGAGTAGGATGCGCTTATCTGTTAACAGTATATTGAGAGTTGTCTTGTTCCTCTAGGATATGGCGGTGGTAACAATGGAGGCGGCGGCGGCGGCGGAGCATATGGTCGCCCTGGACGGTTTTGAAATTTGGTAAGCATTTATTTGAGAACTTGAAAGCTTAAGTGTTGATGTCTAGGGATTCGTCAAGTGCAATAATTCTCTGGATGTCAGGCCATACAAAGTCAGTGCTCAGTTAACAATGTTGTTCATATTGTTCAACAGGACTCAGTACTTAGGAGAGGAGAGCAAGGAGAGGAAGCGAGTGACAGGGCAGCTGCAGGTTTACCTCAAATCTGCTCAGCCAAACAGTTGTGGCAGGTTACAGCTGCTGCAAGAAGATGTACATTAGATAAATTGTGAAGGGGGTCTTCATTTAAACATTTGTGTTTCTGGAAAGCAAGCATTCCAATGAGGTTTTATGTAGATTATTTTCCTTTTAAGTCTGGTTTTATTTGTATCTGCACCCAAACAAGTTGAAATAAAACTTTTCAGTTTTTTTTTAAAGTGTTGTTAGCTTTATTGGGAAGGGAGGGTTTTTACCAATGGGAATGTTTATTCCCACCATGTGAGGTATAATCTACATGTGAAGGCTGCCAATGCATCAATGTTGAGGATCAAGTTGTGCACAAAGGAACTCTGCAGAGTGCAGCTCATCACTTACAACAGACCACAGCCTCAGTATTGGAGTGATCATCTGGAGAAGGCTAGCTTACATGCAGTCTGAGGCTAGCCATGGAAACCAGCTGAGGGAGAGAAGTAGAGGCCCACCACCAGGATCATTGAAGCAGGGAAGAGTGAGAGCTTGAGCCTGAGGCTAGCAAACAGCTACAAAAAGGCTTAATGCTGTCTGTAGGTAAGACCAGACTTCTCAACTATGATAGTGTAACTTTTATTGAATGTAGCCTGTCAAAGTAACTTGTACAGTTAACTTGGTAACCAATGGTGATTTTTGAAATTTGGCATATTCAAATTGTGCATGCTGCCTTTGCTTATAATAATACCAATATTTGCTGTTCAGGCTTCTTCTATGGGACCAGGAAATTACTGTTTGGTGACAGGCCACAGATTACTCGCCTTCAGATGATTATAACCTACAGGTAAGGTGCAGAATACTCAATACTTAACCATTGCTTGGCGAAGACTGATTTAAATCCTAGTTCTTATTTCTTACAGGTTCAGGGGACATGGTCGCTTTGGCAGAAGACTTTTATTCTGGACCACTACTATGTAGTGGTTTAATAAAAATAGATTTATACTTTTTTTTTTTTATATAAGAAACGTTTTTAATAAAGACTGAAGTGTGGTCATCCACAAATAAGTGCAAACCATAGTAATTGCAATACAAAACACATTTCTCACTTCTGCGTTTCACTGAGTGGTACTAAATAAATGTTGCCTTCAGGTGTTTGCTGTAGGGAATACTCGTTCATAGAATATGGTTGTCCATCTTCGTCTCTCAAGAATGCAAAAATCTCTGTGTACAGTTCAGAGAGGTGACATTTGATGAAGGCAAGACTTTGTTGAAACTCAAGTCTTTCTTGAGCTAGATGTTGTCTTTGAGCCTGAAGCTGGTTGAGTTCTTGTTCCAAATGAATAATGCTTTCTAGCTTCCTTTTTCTGCAGTTCTGAGCTGCAACTTTGTTTTTACCCCTCCTCCGAATATCTCTGACTAATGCTAGTTGAGTATCTGTGAGAGTAAACTGGGACAATAGCTCATTGAAGTCGTCCACCGGTAGATTAATTATCTTATCCATGGGGAAAGGAATTTTTAAGGCTAACGCCCGCCGCTCATCCCTACTCACGGGCGCATGCGCTAAACTGTTCCGAGACTTGTACCCTTCCTGCTGTGAGCTCCCTCTACTGGACACTCCATAATCACTATAAATGTCAGTGGGGTCGTGCTCATGTCCATGTGGTTTCGCACATCCGGGAACTGGAACACCGGGTGGGTAAGATAACGTCTGAGTAGAGAAATATTGCTCTGAGTGTAAATATGAATCGATATTGTCCTGATATCCCGGTGAGTAAAACGAGCCAGCTTTTCGTCTTTCATTAGGGCAGTCTTTCATATATACAGTTTGGCGTCCAGCCCCACTGCTCACATCTGGAGAGGTCAGGGGGGGGCTGGAGCCTAAAGAGAGGCCTGAGTCCGACTCCAAATCATTGGCCAGACATCCATGTGAAGTCTGTCCTTGTGTCCATAGCATATGTCTGTAAAGGCCCTGAGTGCTGTCCCTCCACTGGCCACGACACTCTCCTGATGTGGCAACTGGGTCTCTCAACGCTATGAGAGAGTGAGGAGATTCTGACGGTGGTACTTTCTGATTAGTTTGCGACTCGGGGTGTCCGTACTGTGATTGGGTGCTATGCTGATGATTCACAGGCACCTCTTCAGAGTAGCAGCCATAATTATTGGTGCTGACCTCACAGGATCCAGGAGGAGGCTCTGTAGCCATACCATAAGGCTCTGTAGGTGCCATGGTCTGGTAATGTGTTGTTTCAAAGGCACTTTCACCCGGAGCTTCAAACTCCTAAAATTAGACGGTAAAGATTAATATAAAATACACCAAAAACAGAATCAGTGGTAGAAGAAATACTGCTGCATTTTGTTAACATTACTGCTACAAAAGCAAAATGTTAATTTAAAAAAAAGTAAGTACACATTTAAAATTGTACTTTTAGGGTAAATGGTTACTTTCACGCAAAAAAAAATTATAATTAGATGGTGCGATAGATGGTGCAAGATTTTTTTTTTTTTTTTTTTTTCTAAGGACAAAAACCTTAGACGTCATAAATCTGGTAAAATATAACACCTTCAAGCCATATAAAAAGTATTTTATACTTCAAAAATGTTGCGGAGTAGAAAGTACAGCTACATTTCAGATGTAGTGAAGTCAAAGTAAAAAGCACCCACTTTAAAATGTACTTAAGTGAAGTACAGATACCTAAAATGTTCTTTTTTACTTTTGTACTTTGTGTTACTTTCTACCACTGAGAATCCACTAAGAATCATATCAAGGCTAATTGAGAAACAAGCATAATTGTGCCTGTTTGCAGAGAACCATTTGCCCGGCACTTCTCCCTGCCACCCCGCAGCATATGAAAGTCCCTCATAAGTGTGATCAAGTTTCTCCGGGAAACAGATGGCTATTGTGCCATGCAGGGGGCATGCAGTACCGTTCTCTCAGTCCCTCTATTCATCATCACTCCTTACACATGTGTCTTTGTAATACAGACAATTTAAAACCATAATCTGTTCTATTTTTTTCAGAAATGGAACTGTATTGGGACGATTTTACAATATACCTAGTTTAAAAACAAAAACTGATTGATGCGGTACAACAGCGAGCAGTAAATCTGAGTGGCTGAATGTATCAGAATTTAGGCCTTTACCTGTAGTTCTGTAATGGCCATCAGCTCCTTCCAGGCTGCATCCATCTCACTCTCCAGCAAACCTCCATGAGGCGTTGGTACCAACCCGCAGAGCCGTCCAGGTGTTGCTGAAACCTTTTTCAAAATAGTTGTATTGACTGTTGACAATTATGATTGTGTAAAGATTAAGAGTGAACATTTAAACATACCTCAAAGCTTCTCCTCAGAGGGAGGACATAACTGGCTGAAGAACACATCCAGAAAGAAATTGGTATAAACCTTTTAAATAGATTTTTTGGGGGTCAATTTTATTTGAAAAACACTGTAGACGCCGATGTTGGATCTCCATACACTTAATTGCCTCTATAGGTTGGAATTAGGGCTGCTTTCGTCTTCTAATTTGGACCCATGAGGTCTTCGGTGCAGTTGAACTGACTCCTCCCATCAGCTGTCCCGACAGCAGCTATGACATCCCTTGATAAGACAATCTGCGGGAAAACAGAGCTTTTACTTTTGAGACCTGGGGTGGATCATTGCAAAAAAACATGTCTTATGTAAGCCAGTTGACCCAATACCCGTTTACATTGTAATGTACAATACTTACTATTACCGTAAACATGTAATCGTGTTTATTTTTTCTGAATAATTACAACCGATACAATATGAGCTTATGAAACAAGAAAATATGAATAAATATTCAGTTCAGGTATGCATGGTATAGACATCAGATTTTTAAGAAAACAACTTTTCCAGTTTGCAAAGGCATATCAAACAATGCATAAGCTTCAGTTGCCAACCTGACGTGAAGCTGAAAGAGCATTAATTGACTTATTGTTGTATTTTATATTTATTTCATAAATATAAAATACATGATCAGTGTCTGTTAAACATAAGAACTATGTAATGATATTTTCAAACGGTACTGTTATATCATTACTATATGCTTGCAAGCATACAGTACAATCTTCAAATTAACTATAAATATTACATATATTCATTCCAGTCATTTTATATTTTGCAAAAGAACAAAGTTCTCTGGAAGTGTGGTGATTCATAATTAATCATAATTCATTTATGAAAAGCATAAAGAAGTTCACTTACCTCAGCAGCTACATTTGATCGATTCCAAAATGTGACAGTTATCAAACATAATTCTGATGACAAGAAAAATCTTGGTTAATAAAAGGTTTCCAGGCCTCCGTCTCACTCACTCTTGTCCCCTCTGTCTGTATGTGGTTGCACTTCACTTGAGGCACCGGCATAAATGGGATGGCCCAATGCAGACAACCTTCCTGTAAGGCACCCACACCACAGTTTTTTGCACTCATGTATCCTTAATAGTATGCTAGCAAACCTGGACCTCCAAATTTCCCCTTTTGCCCACTTGACAAACCACAAACCAACAGTCTGGCGTTAGACGTCTAAGGCAAACCTTCTATAGGATGTTTAGTAACTAGACAATTTTAATCACAATTGTATAATTTAAAGGGCAAAACATTGCCTTTTTTCATATTACACAGTAAAAGTATGTGAAATTGCACCTGCAGATATAGCCGGTGATGCAGGAGTGGAAGTCAGATTGAGACTGAGTTTAGTGCAGATGGAATGTACACCCAGCCACAGGTAAGAAAGACTACATTGTTCGTCTACCTGGCAGAGCAACCACTGGGGAGAGCAAGGATCTGGGGGAGAATGGAGGGAAGCGTGTCTTACATAGCCTGTGACCATTCAAATCCCGACTGAAAAATTCCCCCTTTGCCCTGATCTGAGACACAGTCTGCAGCAAAACTCAAAAGGCTCCATGTGAGGCAGGTTTGCTTCCACCACTGATACTGCAGATTTATAGGCCCAGAGATTAAAGAAAAATTCCTCAAGCTAATTAAAGTCACCATGAGTATTACTTGATTGGATGGATGAACAGAGCATTATGAGCAGACAAACATATGTCAAAAGTAAGAAATTGTCTTTTTTGAATCGTAAATTCCCCTTACAGATAATGGGTCAAACTATTTTCTGCTGCCCACCATTTTATATTATTGCAAAAAAGCACTGAAGTAGCCTAATGTTTTTCACGGCAAGGCTGAGGCTAAAGTAGGCTCATGAATACAGTAGGTAGGCTAGTGCACAAAACACTGTAATATACGTGCAGTCCAGCTCTATTTTCAGATAACATTAAAAACATGATCTTAGTTTTTAGACAGAAATGTCATAAAAGTCCAAACCATAAGTAACAGTGTCCCTTTGTCTTGCCCGCCTCTATAACTTATTACAATCACTTTGTTTTCTACACCATTGTTCTCTGATGGAGACGTAGGTGGCTGACACAGCCAAGAAAGGTGAATGTCTACCAGGAATCAAAACAGGGACTTCCCAAGCCATGTTCCTAGCACCCAGCCCCTGACTCAACCACTGCTTGTACACGCCGTTGAGAGGCCTGTTATTACAGAGACCGCTGTGACTTTCAGCTGGACACACTTCCCTGGTCAACGCCCACATCTACTGCATGTTTGTTTGCTTCAATTAAATGCTGAAACCTTCCCGCCATGTCTGAACCTCTGCTTGTCACATTTTCCTTTTGTGCACTTCTTCATAAAATAGATCAGCTGACTCACAAGGTTGTAAATTATCTTAATGACCAATAATTACATTGTAAATATGTTTTTGTTTTTTCTATTTTTGTTTCTTGGGGTTTCCATATCATTTGTTACATGAGAAGGATTTCAATGTAAGTTGTGTTTTATTGGAAAGTTGTTTCAAACATGAGAGGGAAAAAAAGTGTTGTGGTTTGGGTTGTGGTATGAAACGGGGAACATTTTGAGTGTCTGATTCTGGGAAAGTAAATCAAATTGGGGAAAAATAGTGTAGGCTTTGTTTTCACTGTGTTTTGTATCATCCAGCTGTTGTTAAAATACTTCAAAAATAAGACTATTTTAATTCAACTATTTCAAATTTCAATTTTAATTACTCTTCCTGTATTGCAACGTTTGAGCTGCTGTGTCCTAGAAAATATCCTATGTGGATCTGGATATGTGGAAGTTATAAGTCAAATTTTTTAAAATTAACCCAAAAGAAAATTCAGACAAACTTTAAGGAACCTAACATGCAGCTTCATTGCCACGGATTACTCAATAAACCTCAAAGGTTACTTGAAAAGGACCACCAAAGTTTTGTAATCTTTGAAATTGTCTTCCATGTAAATGATTGCTATTACAGCCTGGTCTTGTTTAATAATGAGCTATGTAAAAAAAAAACAAAAAACAAAAAAAAAAACAGTACATTATTAAGTTTATTGGCCAATGTAGCCATATAATGTTGACTAGCCCATATGACATCATTTTTACTCTCTTGTCATTGCTAGTTGCTATGTTTTAACCAAAAAGTGTAAAGGAGGATGTTGGTTGGCGGAAGCTCTGCTTTATGCTGATAAAATTGTCACTTGGTTTTAAGGAAGGGAACTGCTAACTGCTGTGGTCGGTCGTATGTGTATGTGTAGTGAGCAAAAGTGCAGACACAATACTGCCTATTACCAAATGATATTAGAACATATTTTTGACTTTGCGGTCTGTTTTAATAAATAGACTTATAAAACATTGAACTGTATAGATACAAAATGATTTTTGTTGTAGCAATGCTTGCATGTAAAACCAACATATGTCCAACAGACTGTAAGCCTAAATGTACACAAAATGCACATACAAATGTACTAGTGTTGGAGTGTTGGAACCTTTCAAATAGGGCTATACAAACATTTAAATGAGAATCAGCACAGTTGGTTTAGTAGTAAGTTAAGACTAACAGTGATGTCATTTATGGGGTAAAATAGAAGACAGAGGGAAATCCCCATCCTCCAGCAGGATTTCCAAGTGCTTCCCAGAAGTAGGTCCTGCTGGAGTTAAATGCAAACGGCTCTTGAAATGGATATTCATAACATATATGTATATATATATATGTATATATATATATATATATAATTATATATATATAATTATATATATATAATTATATATATATAATTTATATTTATGTATGTATGTATGTATGTATGTAGTATGTATGTATGTATGTTATGTATGTATGTTATGTATTAGTATATTATATATATATGTATGATGTATATATATATATATATATATATTATATATATATATATATATGTGTATGTAATATATAATATATATATATATAAATATATATAATATATATAGTATATATATATATATATATATATATATATATATATATATATATATATATATATATTATATATATATATATTATATAATAAAATAAAATAGAAAACATGCCTCCTGGTTGTTTCCATAAAACTTTTGTTCCTTGCTGAAGAAGTAGTGTCTGGATTCGTTTCCATCTTCATGGACAATGTTCAGAAGTACGGTTTTAACTTTTTCCTTCTCTGTAGAAGTGCAGGGGACATGCCACCTCCAGAGAGTTATATACTGTTGCTATAAAGAGCTTGGCTACTCAACGTTTTTGTCATTAAAGGAGTATATTTTGTATTTTACGTATCGGATTTTACGGTCCATGATCTCACTAAAAGTTACAATATAGTCAAAACATATACTCGTAATTGTTGATGCATCATAAAATTTTTCTATGGCAAGAATGTATGTTTTTTCTAAGAATATTTATATGTATTTTTGGAGAAAGGTTGAATGAATGAACGCTAAATACATTTAGTGGTACATTGACTTTTCGGTTCTCTGTTCATGTTCTCTGTACATAAACGTGAACAGCCAATGGGAATGAGCCGCTTTAATGTCTACGTGTGACCAAAGCGTGTGACGTGGTGTAGTGTTAGCTTGAATGCTAACTGCGGACCGCTAACACGAAGAAAGATGGATTCTCCCATACTGGTAAAGTCAATTTGAGGAATTTGATCGCTTTGCATTGTTGTTGTTGACATACTGCTACATACAGCAAACGACCACTGTCAAAATAAAATACAAATAAACGTAAATAAGATACCTACTTTTTAAAAATGGAAAGCAGTTCTAATAGCTAGCCGTAGCCTCTTCAGTTTGGATGATTGGAAGTTTCTTATGACTGGAGTGAGAGCTCGTCAAGGCATTGCCCGAGTTCAGGATACTTATGCCACCTATTTCCTCGTACTTGGTTTCTATTACCTTTGTTGTTTGCTTTTTACTACCTTTGTTTGCGAGGATAGGATTTTATGGCTAATACGAAAATCTTTAGAGAAACACATTGTGGGCTTTTCACTTTCGACAGGAACCATCCTTATACACTGTCAAAGCTGTTCTCATTTTGGACAACGATGGAGACCGACTCTATGCCAAGGTACATTTAGTGTAACCCCTTTTAAATGATTTCACATTTTGATAAACGTAACAATTGCCATCTCATTTACTTTCAGTATTATGACGACACTTACCCTACAGTCAAAGAGCAGAAAGCCTTTGAGAAGAACATATTTAACAAAACTCACCGGACTGATAGTAAGCTCAAAGAAAATGATTTTTACGTTTGATGACAAAAGAAGATGTGCAGGACATTTACCAAATGTAATGTATTGATTGTTGTTTGCTGCCCTATAGGTGAAATTGCTCTGCTGGAGGGACTGACGGTAGTTTACAAGAGTAACATCGATCTCTTCTTCTATGTGATTGGAAGTTCTCATGAAAATGAGGTATAAAACATGTTTTGCTTATGCTGTATTAAATTAGCATACAATGACACACACTAATATTATCTAAAAATACGATTGATGGAAAAACAAGAATTAGCTGCTGCACTCTTTGTGTGTAATTTTTTGTATTTTTCATGTTTCATTCTACTTTCAAGATCCTACTTTATCTGTATGTGTCTTGTTATTGTCATTATGTATTATTATTCTTGAAAACTCAATGCCTTGCTGGGGATTGACTTCCACTTTGGGAACCACTACATCATGACTTTGCCTCATATTTTAATTTTAATGTACAGGAATGTAATGCAAATACCAAAGATGTCATGAATTATGACTTTTACTGTAAATTGTTGGGCTGTAGTCCACTAAGTGCATTCTTTGCTACAGACATGCTCCGTGCATCAATTAATTGACCAAAAGAGGACGCGGTGAAACAAATGACGAAAGTTTGCAAAATAATTAGAATTCTGTGCAAAAACTACTTCTCTATTCTAATGGTGGCCAATATGGCTATCATAATCTTATTATGATCTCATCCCTGTAACGATCTGCTATTTTTGCCATATTGTGATCCACCATTTCTCTATTTATTGCAGCTGTCTGCTCAAACATACCACACCCACTTCTATTATTTAGCCTCTGTTATGCTCTGAGTGTGTGACAGTTTTATTCAACCAATCACAGTGAAGTGAGAACTTTCAGAAGAAGCAGGTGAAATTATTAAGCAATAGAAAACAAAAAGTGTACATGAATGAAGACAACAGCAATAAGTGAAAAGGAATATTAAACTTTCCAGTTGCTCTCAAAACACTTCCAACTTGCAAAGTAACCACACGCATTTCTTCTGTGGTGTATACAATCTATAATCTCAATAAAAAGTCGATTAAACACTAGACCAGACTAACATAAAAAAATACACCTATAAATTGCAATTAATATTTATAATTGCCAAATTAGACACTGCTTGAAACTTGGCAGAGGAGTAACACAACGCTACTCCATTGAGGCACCCCCCCCCTCCCCACTGTGGCCATTCTTGCAACCCAACTCTGGTCCCCCCCTACTGGTACCCCAACCACTCTCTCATTCCAAGGAACAGAAGTTAACACAGACTCCTCGGTATGTGAAATTGCAACCTACCTCCCCCGTGAAAATTGCATGATCAGACGGTGTGTGGTCTTCCCGCATCCTGAGACACTGTGTAGGCGACGCACTTGACTACCCGCTCTTCAAAACATTTTTAACCTCCATGGAGTCATGCACATCCCAGCTGTCTTCAAGTCGTCCACATCCTGCCCCAGAAACCCGGATCATGACTAAACACCTCAGGCCTGTGCGTTGACGTCCTTGGTCATAGGATGAATACATTTGAACCCTGGTCATGGCACCACCTCAGTCCTTCCCCACCTGCTGACCTCCTCAGTTCGCCTACAGAACACTATGGGTGTGATGATGCACAACTGGCTACTCACTTCCTTGTAGCAACTGGACTTCCCCGGACACACCTATTGCCAGGATCTCTGTTGGGACTTCAGCTTGCATTCACACAATCTCCTGTCTGCTCCAGGACAAGCTCTCCCAGCTCAACGTGCCTGATCACCTGCAGGTGGATCAACTGACTTCTGACGGATCGAGCATTGCGTACGACTGGGAAAATGTACATCAGCCAGAACTCCACAGGGCTTTGTACTTCTCACTCTGCTCTTCTCCCTGTACACAAAACTGCTGCCCTCTCCAGCCACAATCGTCAAAATTATCAAGTTTGCGAACACCACCCATCCGGTACATATGGACGGGAGAGTCTGTCTACATGGAGAGGTGGATGCGGCTGTGTGCCGGTGCAGCATAACAACCTGACTCAAATGCCAGAACGACATAGTGAAGGTCAATGCATTAGTGCGATTCTCGAACGTTCTACTGTCCTCACCACCTCACATGAACTGCCTCATCGCCACGTGGACTCCTTCCACACTCTCGCCCACCCATACCCAAGGAGACCCACCATCAGATCCCTTATCAAGAAGGTCCAGCAGAGGATGTGGCTCCCACCCCGCTATAGTGCAGTTTTACACTGCATCATGAGTCCATCCTCAATCTCTCCATCAGCGTGTGGTACGCTGAGCCACAGCAGGGACAAACAGGACTACAGCGCATTGTGCGTTCTTCTGAGTAAGTGATCGCTCACAGCCACCGACTGTCCATATTTCAAATCTGTGACGTTCTTACACTGTACTGTACATGTGAGCTTGCGAGCGCCGATCAACCCTCACTTTCTTCTTCCTGAGATCGATCTATTAGCCGCCGCTATACGAGCGCGCGACTACAACTTTGTTCCATCCCCGCACCTATACATGATCGTTTTCCCCCGCTGCCGCTTATTAGCGTCATCGACACTATCAACTCGTATCGTGAGACTCAGAGCCCAGGCTTACTTCTTAACAACCTCACGATCAATCACTCACTGCACTTCACTTCTGTGCATAGTAAGACTATTTTTATTTATACTATAATTAATTTTAATTGTTTCTTTAAAGCCCTTTATGATTCTAATGTTTTTATTATTTCCACGTTGTTGCTGACTACGACCTGCATACCCTCTGAATTCCTGTACACTGAAACACTAACATAATAGCAATGCAATAAACCTTTTCTCATTCTGATTCTGATTTTCCTCATAGTTCCTTCACCATATCACT
The DNA here is from genome assembly GCA_015082035.1 of Chaenogobius annularis. Taxonomy (NCBI): domain Eukaryota; kingdom Metazoa; phylum Chordata; class Actinopteri; order Gobiiformes; family Gobiidae; genus Chaenogobius; species Chaenogobius annularis. The sequence continues at coordinate 81,074 of BJKM01000662.1, forward strand.
ATTTTGTGTGTGTTTGATGTAATCTCACTGTTGATTTGATTTTCTTTACCACAGCTCATGCTTATGGCCGTTCTCAACTGTCTGTTTGATTCACTCAGCCAGATGCTGAGGTATGCACTTGTATTTAGTTGCTCATTGGGTAGTTTTATGTTTGTCATTCTAATAAACCTATTACTTCATTTTGCAGGAAAAATGTTGAAAGAAGGGCTCTGCTTGAAAACATGGAGGGCCTTTTTCTTGCCGTAGATGAGATCGTTGATGGAGGGTAAGTGCATAAGAGTTAGTAAAGTGTGTGGATTAAACTATATCAATATGTCTAATCTCTATTGATATTACTCTATGCTGCCCCCTGCAGAGTGATTTTGGAGAGTGATCCTCAACAAGTTGTGCATCGCGTGGCCCTTAGAGTAATGCTTTGTTCTCTCCCCTATTTTTTTAACATTTGCCAATAGACCGTGTGTACAAGTTGTTGAATTGAGATATTCGTTCCTTTTTAGGGAGATGATGTGCCTTTAACAGAGCAGACAGTCACCCAGGTGAGAAAACACCCTTCAATTTATAAGATCCATTAGTTTATAAAATTTTTCTCTTGTTCACGTCAATAAGCGGTACTTAGCAGTCACATTAACTACACTGTCACACTTTTCTTTTGCTTTATGACTTTATTGATAGTATAAGTGATATTCTTGACATGTAAATATGCTCTATTAGGTTATGGCATGTATGCATAAAGCACATACATACATACACCAACCAAATGTCATTTTTCATTTGTATATTTTATTTTTTTTATATTCATTTTAATTTGATTTAGAGTGGGTTAAAAAAAATGCTATCTAGATCACTAAAATAATCACAAATTGTTTAATTTTGACCGTTGTGTGATTTTGGGTCGTGACTATATACAGTACCTTGATGTAAAAACAGATCTTGACATTTATATGTAAGTTAATGTTTTTGTTGGGTTTCACAGGTTCTTCAGTCAGCCAAGGAGCAGATTAAATGGTCCCTCCTTCGATAGAGTCGCTCCAGTCTGTGGTTGGTGAGCCCCCGTTTGGTTGGCTGCTGCACTGAATCAGGTTCATTTGTGAAGTTCCACTGGCTGGCTCCCACACTCCGTGGACCACAGCTTTTATCACATTAACTTGAGTCTTCTATGACCTTTTTACACTGGGTTGTGTTTTAAAACAAGAAAATGTTATAGGATGTGACATATGCTGGTCTTTTCATGAACAATATGCATGTTGATTACAAACGATGACAACAGTAAACCTTGTAAACACTTGTAAGAACATTCCTTATGCGTCTTTGTGAATTATTACGTTATTGTTGTGTCTTTTTCCTTTTGTCTTCAGACTACTGTACAAAATACCAGCTCTATCCCACTGATGGTGGGAACTTAATACATTGACCATGTTGTCTTTTTATTGTTTATGAACATCATAATTGTGGCTTTGAAAAATAAAAATATATGCTTATTCCTCCAGGTATCAGGTCACTGTATCCGTTTTCATTAGGTTGGGTTTACACTACAGTTGCCAGGGTAGTCACTATGCTGACATACATGGGTTGGAGACCGTTCCCTTCTCTAAAAATGCATGGGGGTTGAGGAGTACCTCCTCTCCTCAGTTGAACAGGCAGGAGTCCAGGCAAAGCTTTTAATGACAGTCTCAGGATTAATATGCTTTGCTTTAGTCAAAGTTCTCCGCATTGAACCTGGCTTCTTTAAAACAAACGTAACCAGTGATTGCATACATACAAAGTTTGAATGAATATCAAACTCATGCAACACAGAATTTGGTACACATTTTTTGGTTTTGTTGACAACCATGTGACATTGTTGCACATCAGTGGGCTGCACATTGTTAAAAGCGTCATGCTTCCTAAGCGCTCTAAATACTGAGTTCATGGTGCCATCTAGTGGTGTCTGTGACTTACTGCGATACTCTCTAAACAAAGACAATAGTAGAATTCGCCTGCAGTCTGCCGCCCGCTGTGAGCTGTGATGTGGAGATACGTTTTATGGACTCTAACTTGATTCATAAAGGTTCGAGCCAGTATGCAATGTGAATTGTGTGCTCCAGTGTGCACCCCCTCCTGCACTCACTAACCTCAGCCACTCATTTCAATGCAAATGAAGAATAGCCCCCAGAGCGGATTAGTTACAGAATGGGCACTAGATCATGTTGATGCCTGATGCATCTCGCTGGAAAATAAATTATTTCCAGGGTCTTGAAGCATGCTTTATGCAAGCGAGACAGACACAAGCAACTTTGTGATTTGACCTAACTTAATCAAAGAGCATATTTATTTTCTTATTTGGCCGCTTATGCAATATAAATTGTTAAATTGGTTGTCAATTTAAGTAGTCGGAATGATTCACACAGTGATTATAGTGAAGCTATAACATTTTTCCCATTGCTCATTCACTGGTAAATAATGGTAATGGTAATAATGGTAAATGGCACTGTTAACTTACATTAATCATATCGATTTGGAGATAATGAGTATGAATGGAACCTATGCATCTATTTAACATGCATTAGCAAACTGCTTGGTTTTTAAAATCAATAATTTAGGAAATGTCTGTATGTAATGTATTGAGAAAACACGATGCATCTTTTTAATTAACCACATGCCTCATTATTGGCATATGGAAGAAAAAGCGAGGATCTTAACATAGTATAGTATAGTATAGTATTGGCAAATAATACAATAGCACACACAATTGTGCCAGTATCTTTTACACTAGGAGACATTGTAAATGGTGGTAATTCAAAGGTGAATTTTTAATTATACAAAAAGAACCATAATTGTCAGGGAGAAAAGCAACCGTGTAACTAAATGCAACACTAATAAGATAAATTGGGACATTTTATGGTTTCTAGAACTGAGCGTGGGTCAAAGTCTGCTGCTTGTGTGTGTGTGTTTATGTGTGGCTGAATGTGTCGGGATATTGCCACATAACAAAGAGGAGTGACTCAATGAAACTGTTATTGGCTGTGACCTATGGGCCTTTGGTGCTGGCGTTTGTCCAGCTTGATTCAGACTCTCAGTGTTTTCTTTATGGTGTTTAGATACAGTAACAACATGAATGAAAGATGAATAGGTGTCGCGTTCGAATATACAGAATAAAACAAATGATATCCAGATGAAGGTTAAGAAGATTTGGTAATATCCTTTTGATGTAGCTTTAGGGAGCCTATTTGATCTGCCATACCATTGAAAATACTGTGCCTTCAATCCACTAATACAATCACACCATCAAAAACAAATAAATAAACCCGGCAACCTCATTTATATTTATTATAAAGGAAGGAGTAGAAGTTCAAACTACTATTCCTTGACATACTGGATGTAGCATGCAGTCAGAGAAATGTACTGTGGGCTAGTGGTTCATAATTGATCGATGTATACACTGCCATAGACCTCGTGTTGTGTGCTAGTGACTTGCCTGGGTAAATTAGAGTCTATAAATTATCATCATGCGTGAGCTTACAGAGTCTTTATGTCATAGTCAATGTGTTTGAGCACGCATCCAATGGCGTGCCCTTAAGAGAAACCACTGTGGGGAAAACCATGACAGCGGCTACAGCCCAATACAGTAAACATATTAAGAGCATGCCATTACTCAGAACAGGACAAAGGCCAAGACCCTCGTGATATTTAATGACCTGCTTTGTTATAATGAACAATGTATTTTACTGCAGCTTTCACAGTTACATTCAATGGGTCACTCAAACAAGAAACTGCTGGAAATATGAGCTCATTATAAAGTCATTACTGGTCTTTGTTGTGCCCTTCTGAGCTGCTTATTGTCTGTGTCAGTATTTTAACAGTTACTTTGCAGTCATAGTGCTAGGTTAAAAGGGAATGCAAAGACCGCTCTGAGCATGTGTTTCTCTGTGCAGGAATGGTTGGTATGGACCCGGTCCTGCTCTCTTAGCTGCAGCATCATGCAGGTTGACATGCTTTATAGCCCCAGTTGCCCTCTCTGGGTCTGTTTATGGATTCCCATAGAATAGAGAATCATGGCCACTCCAGGAGAAGTCAAAGCCAAAAACAACTGCTGTACCACTCTCGTCCTGCCAGAGCAGCACATAACTCACAGCAGCTTCTGTGGCAAAAAGTCGTCATAGTAATGTTGTAAGATGATTGTAAATTTTGATGCTAATGTTTATTTTTTGTTGATTTAATATAAAAATGTCACCACAGATGTGGCTGGTTTATTGGTTGCCACTACAAGTTGATGAAAAAATGGTGGCTTTGTCATGGGAAAGGGCTAGATTTGCGCTGCCTTCAGAGAACCAGTTACGATTGCTTTTAGATTTATTAGCTGAAAATCCACAGCTTTTATAGGATAATGAAAGTGTAATGCCAAGGACATTGTTAATTGGGGGAAGCTGCATGTGTTGATAACACTTCAAACACATCTGTTTTGAGTAAGAGTAAGGCCTATTCCTCCCCTTTGGCTCAGATGGTGATCCCCAGGGCCGTGTGCAGCCGGGCGCCCGCACTTCTGCTGCTGTTGTGCCATGATGACAGCATAGGCTACTGTGTTATGACTGTGATCAAAGGGTCAGCACTAAGTTTAGGTTTTGTGATGATGCAAAAGAACATTAACGGCACCCATAAGTCATCTTTCACTGTAGGCAGTCAGCCTCAGACACAGCACTGTTGGCCATAAAGCTTTATGAGAGTTTCTTTGCTGATAGTTTACTCTCTCCACCACATCTGTCAGAGGGGAACATACAGCTGCTTTCTACAAATTTCACACCATGTTTACTCTCGTTTTGACACCTCCAAACGCAGTATACCTTTGCACACTGCACAGAGGCAAATTTTTGCATGGAGAGAAAAGCATATTGTTTGGCATGGCATACCTCTTGAACCCTTAGCTCCCCCTCCCCTCCCCTCTTTTCTCTCCCCTTCCTCACTTTCTCCCCTCCCTCTGGATTCCCCAACCAGCACCACAACACCGTTAACAGAAGCCACCTTGACAGATTTATTGCCACCGTCTTTCCATTGGCCGCCAGGCTGACAGCTCAGATTTAAGGCCACCTCCTGATTGGCCAGGACAGTGACAGGCAAATTTACAGCCGAGCCGTGATTTGATGCCTCTTGCCTTTGAAGTGAGTTACAGCTCTGTCGCTTATAGGACACAGAAACGGTGTCAGGTTGCAATCGTAAAATCTTATCCCTGGAGGGAGGGAGGTGGCTCTGGAGTATAATGGCTCGACGTCATGAGAGGAGAAGAGACTATCTTTGGAGAAAAACGAGGTTGAGGGGAATAGAAAACTTGAGCTTTTGTAAAATTATCAAACATCTACCGTGCAATAGCTCATTTTTTTGGCAGGGGTGAAAAGGAGTGTTGACTAAAAGAAGTTTAATAAATGTAGACTTGTATTTTGTGTTAAAAAAAAAAGAAGCAAAAGTTGATACTTTTACCATGAAAGGTATGTGATTTTGTTCAAGTGCATTTACCTTTTAACTTTTAGATCATTTAGATTAATACAGACATTAAAACTGCACAGTATCCTTCTGTAAATACAGTAGAGTATTATTTTCCTTTTCTCTTGACAATACTCTAGCGTAGACACTTAATGCTTAGTTAGTTATTACTACATAGTGACTGGTAACAAATACCAATGCCACTTTGTCACATCTGGCACTGTGTTCTATCCAGAGCCCACGTTTGTGATCCATTATCTTCAGCAGCCTGTCTCTTCATCAGTCCCATTCTGACAAGATGAAGAAGAGTGACCCTGCAACAGCCTTGACCCATAGAAATCTCTTAAGGGTAAATTGCACATCTGCCCCTGCCCTGTCTCTCAACCCTGAGTCCATTAATTCTGCTCTTTCTTCTGATATAACACGCTCACACCACACGTAAGATCATCTGCTCTGGTGGATATTTGTCAGAAAAAAGGCACTGCAGACGTAAAACCTGGGCTTGTCTTGTCAAGGGAGATTACGTAATCTCAGACCTTCGGGTGAACTTGATATCTCGAGGTCATACAATGTGTCCTCTAACAGCATGCAATAGAAAAGAGAGAAAACAAGTTTTCTTCAGAGCAAGTCCTTCAGAACTCAAATGGTGGATAAATAGAGGGTCGTGCAACAGCAGGTTTAAACTATCTTCAGCAGCAGGAGTTCAGTCACTTAAGAGCTGTCTTTTAGACAGAATGTCAGTCAGTGCTTTACACCTCAGTGCCATTGTGCAAAGCACCTCCAACTTTTGTCTCACTGAATGAAGGTTCCAAGTTTAACTTCTGGACAGTGTGGACCTTTAATTGTGGCATTTTCCTATGAGTTCTCAGAGTTGATCACATCAGCCTAAAACTTGGAAAAGGCAAACCATGATCAAGATTTAGCTCAAGATCAGATATGGTATATTGCCCACTTCTCCTGATAGGTTGGCCCAGATGCACTGATATTGCACTGATATTGCATTATAGTGGAGAAAATGAAATCTTCCTTAAAGTATGTGCATCATCTTCCACATTCAGGTGGTAAATACCAGAACATGAAGTATTAAACATACTTTCTCTGAAATAATTTTCCCAAAGAACTTAAATCATAGCTGAAAGATAGTGTTGTATTATTACAATAACAAAATAATAATTAAAAAAATAAAAATAAATTATAATCTATATAAATGAGACTTTTTTAGGATATTATGTTTTACCTAGTCAGTTCACGGATATCCAGAAACCCCCATTAAAGGGCACAATAGACAAATCAACTTATCAACTCATAAGTATACATGGCTATCAGCATTAGCTTAGACAAAGTTATATTTTGATTGATTCATGCATGTTTGAGTAATGTAAATGTAATTTTAACCAACCCCTTAGCTCTGCCCACTTACTCGCTATTCTTCTGGAAAACAATAAACTAAAAAAACAACAACCCAAGTACAAAAAACTCTTCTGCTTGCTATGGAGAAATGCCTCTATGAAGGGGCGGAGCCTCTCAGTGCAGTTTTGAACAGAAAATAAATTGACCCATTTCTGTTCAGTTTTACATCAATATTACCGTTTTACATGACCAAAGTGTATACTCTACATGTTATAATTTAACACCAACCCAAATGCCTGAAAAAAGTAGAATAGGTTTCTTTGAAAGATTATGATTCGATTCCCATTCAAACAAGTCTTGGGCCTTGAAATGATATGTTCAAGGCCCTGACATGTTAAACCATTGTCTGTGTTCAGCACAAGACACCTCTTTGTACTGATCTGACCCAGGCAGCCGGGTGCCACCATGTTCATCCTGTCAAGGGGATGTGCACAACACCTGGGCCGTACTCATTGAAGAAAAGAGACCTTGTTCTGTAATACACTCATGCAGGGGGGCAGTAGCTCAGTGGTAGAATCTGATGGTCGGCAGTTCGAATCCCGCTCTCGGCATAAACATCCCTGGTAGAGCGCTGTAGGAGGACACTGAAATATGAATATTCATGATTTGACATGAAAGTAGGACAACTCCAAACTTCACCTGTTCCCTCGTTAGCAGGCGACAATGACAGCTCTGGCTCCCATTTTCATCCGTTTTAAACTTTGAGTCCTGGGAATGGCACAGCAGGCCAATTTATCATAACGTGTCACACTAATTAGAGATGTGCTGGCAGATGTTTGTATGTGGAACATCTTGAAGCGCGAAATGACAGACCATCTTTCATCTTTTCCCATACTAGTTTTTTTGTTGGGATAATGCAACATAGAAAACTTTACCAATGTATCATTTGATAATTGAAAGGTATTTCTAATTTCCTTTTATGATCAAAGATACATAAATGCTTTTTATACCTTTTTATGCGGTGCAGAAGGTGAAATATTTTCCCAATAACCAGAGAGTTGGCGGTTCAAATCTTGCTCAAGCAAATCTGTGTCATTGTGTCCACGCTGGTGCAGAATTGCCGCCACGCCATGAACAATGTGTGAATGAATAATGGACAAAAAAGCACTATATAAGGTTTATGAATTATTATTGTTCAATTGTTACTGTGATGTTATAACAACCATTTTCTTATCGTCGTATTATTTTGGAAATATAATCAATATTAAAAAATCGAGAAAATAATGTTAGTGGATTACTCCTTGATGTGAGACTGTTTGACGCAAGTGTGCATGAAACCAGGCCCAGCACAGACACAAGAAGTAAAATGTTAATGATCAGCAGCAGCCGCGGCAACGCACTAACGGCCACAGAACATCTTGGACAGCTTAAATATCACTGCTAATTAACACAGAGAGGTGGGCTGTCACTGGGGTGATGGATGTATAGCAGGCACATCACTACTTTCACCCAACCAGTGATTCCGTTATTAATCAGAGCTGAGATGAAAAGGGCCTTGCACACCTCGGGGAGAGGAGATAGCCGCACCTTTTGTCGAGAGGGTTTCAATCATGCATCCATGATTGATCAGGGGGTATCCAAACATTTGCACTTGACAGAATGTTGCTAGTACAGGGAACATGTTTTTGTAAATCTCTGAACTGCCCAAATGTTGACCGAGCAGCAGTCTGAGCAGTCATGGCAGATTTACACATGGCTGGGGAGATGTTTTTGTTGTAGGGGGCCATTCTTTCCTTCTGTGACAGCAGAGGTGAGGAGAGCGCGCTGGCCATCAGTTCTTCTAGTCCAAGTGAGGCAGGCTGCCTCCTACACTTTACCTCTGCACCACTCCATGACTGCCTCTCAGAGATGATTTCGAACCTCCATGATTTCAGCACTTTGAGTATTAAGATGGAGTGTTATCTCTCTTCTCTGATCTCCTCCCATCTACCTCACTTAAGCAGGTCCATTGTTAAGTGCCGGGGGCCTGTGGGTGCAGTAAATCAGGCTGCACAGGAAGGGGATGTCTCTCCTGGGAGAAAGAGCACACTCCCAGCAGCCTCCAGGCTGATCTCATACTGTCCAACCTAATACTTTAATTAAAGAATGGTCAATAGCAAAGAGAAGGGTTCTAAAGGGTATGTTCTGCATTGCTTTACACTCAACTTATGTTGCATACCTATTGGACAAATGAACTCCTGTGACACACACACGCGCATGCATGCACACACACACTGCACCAATTAGCTCCTCAATACTAATGTTGTATGTTCAAAGACATACGAGTGTGTTATATCCTTTCCCGTTTTTAATAAACGGATTTAGACTCATATCTATTTTTTTGTTTCGCCAAGATAAAAACATGTCTTCTTAGAGACGTTATCTGCAAATCTCCCTCTGGTGGTTAAATGAGGTACTGAGAGAACATGTAAAAAGGAATAACAATTCAAGTGGTGGTTTCAGCTAGTCACCAGTACACGGTAAATACCAATCAAGACGAGAATATATTAAAAAGGTTTATTTTATTTTTTTCCACCTTTTCTTTGAACTAAAATGAGTTAGCTCAACTTCGGCTATAAAATATATAGAGAACAAAAATTATTTCTACAAAAAGTCTGACAATGAATGATGTGAATACATTTTACATATAAAACTAAATTATGTTTTGGCCCTTTAATAATTCCTACTTAAGACTTATTTGAAATATATTAAAAATAATATATAAAAAGTTGTGTATATATAAGAGCCTACACTACACTAACATTTTCACATAATTGTCCTGTTACAATCATATCATATTTTGTAGGCCATTGTTTACTAAACCACCTATGTTCTGCCATCCAGTACAACAAACCCAGTCATCCAATGTAAAGCATTAAGACTTGAAGTTGATTAAAGTGGCAGTGGTACACTTGATTTGTTTATTAATATTGCTTACAATTAATTAATGTGAAAAATATTGAGAAGTAAAAGGCAACTCCAGACCTGACTCGCATCAGAAAACACAGTTCTGTCTTGCAGGAATCTGCTATGCTGCTTTAGTCGCCGCTGATTCTGTGCATCAGCAGAAGGTGGTGGTGTCACTTTTGGCGTTGCTTTGTTTGCAGTTTCATGTGTAGAACATGCTCTTGTCTGGTGGTTGATTACACTCAGGCATGTTTGGATTATTGTGCCACCAGGAGGAGATGGAGAGCATGAGGTCTGTGTCCTTGAAAGGTAGCAGATGTTGATCTGGTCTAACTTGGCCTTAAAATAAGATGTGACCATTGTCTAAAATAAGTGTAACTCATTGAAAGAGAATGATATCTACTTCATGAACGCAAACTACAACCTTATTTTGTCTGCAGGACTTGAAAGCATGTTAGTTTGGTATTGCACAAACTATTTAGTAGAACAGTTACATCTTTAGAGGTCCATGCAAGTTGATGGAGCCACTCCCTCAAGCTTTGCCCTCTATGTTACAGTTTTGACTCAACAAAGTTCATAAATTGCTCTCGAAGCTGGAGGCTCAATAAGCGGAATCTGCTTGGCTGTTTCAGTGTTTGAGAGTTTTTCAGACCTTAGCGTTTCTGGTGTGTTGTGGAGGGCAGCAGCTCACACAGTTAAACGACTGTTGGCTGACTGTAAAGGGCCCCAGGCAGCATTGTGTGAGGAGGCCGCCTGTGAGTAAGACTGGCTTTCTTCTTTAACAATTCCTGCTGTACACAAACGCCTGTGCCTCAACAGCCGGTCTGTCCGAGAGAAGTTCTGAAAAGATAAGAAAGGTGCAATATAACAAAAGGACACGTATATATATATATATATTGAAAAAAATATTAAAATAATAATAATTACAACAGTATTGGGAAGTAACTGAAAACATGCACCGAAAATACCTATTTAGAATATTAATTGTACCAGAATACAGTTACCCTTTCATTTGGTGGTGTTGAGATGTTTTTAAAATCACAGGAATACATCACAGCAGTAGTGTGCTGTGACTTTTATGGATGGGCAAGCAGACTTCAGGTGGTCGTAAAAATTAAGTCGAAAACATTAGCCATTAAAAAAACGCTGAGCTAAAATCATATGCTATCATTCTGTGCTGAATAGCCCAACAACACTTCACTGCTCAATCCTGATCCTCCATTACACAACATAACTCTCTATACGATTAAATGACTGAATTTCGAACTAACATCTAATAATTAAGACACGTGACAGCCATAGCTACAAACAAAAACCTAGTTTTTAAGTCACTTGTTGAAACTTGGCACTGCGGTTGATTCGCCTTTCCTCGGGACAGACACTGTAGGGCACAATCATCCAAGATTCCAAAAAGCTTTATTTAGTGTGATTTTAGGATGGTGTTGTCCTCAGTATGCATACCACTAAAACAAACGGCTGTTCACTCAAGTTGTAAAGCACATGGTAGAGAGCTGACCATGGAAGGGCAGGCACTCAGACCATTAAAAACGACTTTGAGCGCAGCTGGGAAGCAAGCATCCTGCAGTTTGCTCAGTGTCCAGCAGGGGGAGACTTTCAGCCAAGCTTTAGGTGGCAGTGAAGAAGAAAAACTGACTTATTTGTATATACTGTATTTCAATTTAATTATAGTTTTGACACACTTTTAGATAGGTTTTAGATTTTATTGCTCAATCACTGATTGTGAGAACGATAGAAAACACATGTCGGTGTAATCCCTCATTCGTTCAGGTGTGTTCCATTGTAGAAAAAGATTCAGTTGTAGTCATCTGGACTCTGTTTTAGAAAAATAAAACGTTTCGACTCTCAAGAGTCCCAAGAGTCATTCTCAATCTGTGAAACAAGTCTGAGAACTCCGGTTTATATCCTACTCTGTGAAAGCCCTGCCCACAGGGCGGGAACCCTGATAATGGGTCATCGAAACCAAATGGGATGAGCCTATTGTTCACTGACTTTGGCTCCCTCTTTCGTGAGTACCTTAATTAGCATCCGAATGCCTCGGGCTCCAGGGTTTCAGCAAACCATAATACTTAATCTTTTTCTACAATAGAACAGCTATTATAGTGACTCTATGCCCAATTTTTACTTCTTTATTTTGTAATTATCTTATCCTCTTATCTTAACGGTGGAGCAACAGCAAAAAGCAAGGTTTAATATTTACACTATAATATAATGCAACTCAACATGAAAGTATTCAGAATGCAATACTCAGTGTAATGGAAAATGTTGCTAAATACATATTATTGCAGATATTCTGTAACTAAACACATTTTCCAAGTATCCTTCCCAACACTGGTTATAAACACATTACATTAAACAGAGTAAATAAATAAAAAGTTATCAAGTATGAAGTTACATTATACTACGTTTCCTAAAACATGAGACTTGTTTAAAAGAAACATTATGTGGATTTTGTGAGACCAACCTGGCGACAGCGATCACACTGGTACGGTTTTTCGCCACTGTGCACTCGTTTGTGTCTGTCCAGGTGATAACGTTGAATAAAGCGCATGTCACACGAATCACAGGCAAATGGCTTTTCTCCTGTCAAATGGCACAAGGTGTGAAAATTCAGTACATTAAAACAAAACAAAATCCTTTGCTGAAATTGGCAAACAGCTTATTCACCTGTATGTGTCAATATATGTCTCTTAAGGTGATAGCTGCTCCTGAAGGCTCCATAACAATGATCACAGATAAAATTCTTTTGAACTTTTAGAGAGAAGGCCTCATCTTCAAGTGGTGCCATAAAACTCTGCTAGATATTTAACACACGTGCGTAAAATCTCAATTATTAAATACATTTTGATGTTCTTCTTTCGGTATATTTTACCTGTTCTTCCGCTTTTATTTTGGTGGGTGAAGGAGACTTTCTGTGCTTCTTTTTGGGTTGCATATTCTGATTTGCCAACATGTCTTCATTCAAAATAGATGAACAATACCGCCCATCTTTTCCGACCAGCTTTGAGAGAGAGCAAGAGTACAGAGGGTTAAGATGAGTTTGGTTAAACAAAACAGCCTTTTAAAGTCATTAGTGTATTTAAAAGTAGAGAAGACGCTCACCAGAGGAGGACCGACCCCGGCTGACAGATGGCTAACGTGGTTGTGCTGAAGCTGTCCATGCTGCACTTGGAGTCTGTGGTTTTGACAGAGTTGGGAGTCGGACTCAGGACTGTCTCTTCGCCCTTGGCCCGAAGGGGACATCATCTTCTGCCCCGGCATACTGTTAGCCTGCATTAGTGCCATGCTGGACAACACTGCTTCACAGCCCAGCAAACCAGTCTGGTAACATATAGGCAAGCACAGAGAAACATTTAAATAGAATAGTATTTTCTTTTACACTTTGTCGGGGTCTAAACAAATTTTTCATTAAAAAAAAAAAAATCTCCCAACTCTTCTAAGTTCATGGGAGTAGTGCAGCAGTTCGGCACGAGAGAAGACAACACTGACCCAATTCATGTGTCGGCGGATACTGCTGTGGGGAGGGTGTGTCATCGTCTTGGTTTGAATATGTGTTAACCTACAGGGTCAGAATGGGCCTCTGGTTTGGGAGTGGCAGAAGAGACCACTCACACCAAAATCATCAGTGGCCAAAGTCTGGAAGTAGAGTTACGACAAGATAATCTTTTTTATTATCATTATGACGTGTTATGTAGAGGTGGGCAATATATCTAACTTTAGATATTATTGGGGGTGTTGTTTTAATATGTATATTGGTTTTCATTTAAAGAGCTACAAAATGCACCCCAAAATAAAAAATGCTGCAAACTTTTACAAAAGGGTATAAGATGATATTGCAGCACTTTTGTGATTAATTTGACAGACATTTCACATCCGTTTGATAAATAACCCTCAATACATTTATGTTGATAATATTGTCTTAATATCATTGTCAGAATACTTGAGATATACATTATGTCAATATCACCCACCCCTAGAATGTCAATAATATGTTATAACGAATTACCCCGTCCATGAGAAAAGGATTTACATATATTCTGCCTGAAGTTCCAATAGAGGTTGTATGTTGCTTTACTTTCAGTCAAGACAGAGGTTTAGAAAGAAGAACTATGTGCTCCAAACAAGCTGATGTGGGATCTGTTGCTACTGTGTCATTAACACATAGTTAGCACTGAGGAAAGCCATATTGGAGAGCTAATTTTGTGAAGAATAGAGCATGTTCACATTTGTATGAATCGGGTGAGGGGCGCAATGGACCCCCACCCCCACATGAGCAGCACAACAACAGCAGCAGGGTGTGCGCGCAGCTCCGAGCACTAAACAACGCCTCCGCGTTTCACTAGGACTACTTTTAGCATTTTATAAGACGTACATTAAGGCCCCCTAACAAAGAATTCGTAACTAAACATACCTCTTTAATTATACTTTTGGTGGTTTGGTTTCTTGTCGTACTTCAATTTTCTTTCCAGTTTACAAACACAGACCGGAAACGCTACCGGAAGTACTCATCGAGGGGGCTGCTTATTGGTCAAACGCGAAATCATGTGACCAAAAGAAAGAGACCTACGCTGTACCAAGGATTTTAATTTTTTATTTTAATTTTTGCAATGGATGGATCAAAGAAGCAATGTCCTTGTTATTCCCTAATAGTGCGATTATGAATTAGGAGGACTAATTTGTTTAATTTAAGAGTTAACAAGTTAACACTTTACTCAATGCCTAAATTTGTCAAGAAAGGATATTGTTTTTTAAACATTTTAGCCTTCATAAGTAATGTTTGGGCGTTTTTAACATAATAAACACATTTATAACCATTAATAATATGAGAACTCTCCCCTCTCCACATATACTAAAACATGTATTTCTGTTCTAAATGGCTATATTATAGTTGACACCTTACAGTCATTTCAAATACAACAACTAAAAGATAATTAATTTTAGAGCTGGATTCAAATATAAATGTTTAAATGACTAGTCAAGCCTACACTGATGTTGCAAACCTTTTTGCTACAAATCTCTCCCAAGTCGTTCCATTTCCTCCAGGAAAAAGTCCAAATCTATTGTGGAAACTAGTGGAGAGAACACTGTCACACGGAAAAAGTTGACCTTGTTTCCCAGAGGTTGGTACCCAACCATCATTGAACCCTGTCTCATCATGCGCTCTTTTATAACTGGTGCCACCTAAATTCAGACAGAAAAAACATGTAATTAGGTTTTAATCAAAGAAAAAGAGGTAAAACTCTACAATTAAAACCAATTTAATTGTATGCATGTAAATTAACTAACCTTTGCGAGTCGCTGTTCATAATCTTCACATAATTCCTTTCCCCTCAGACCGGGGGATATGTACCAAAAGCATAGATTCACAAATTCTGGCTGTTTTTAGAAGAATCAATAAAAAAACAACATTGTAAGTACATTGATAAATATCTATTCTACACAGACATTGTTTTTTACTATTTTACCTGATTCAAAATTTTGAATCCCTCAGTTTTCTTCATTTTCTCCGTTAGGTATCTATAGGTTGTATTTGACTAATTAGTAAATATTCAATGACTCCCTTGCTGTTGTAAATTAGGTTGAAGCAACAAAATTCATGTACATTACCTAACATCGGCAAAGGCCTTGTTGACTCGTTCTGCCAATCCACTAGAACCCACAGCTTTCCACATCAACCACAACTTCAGGCAATCTACCTTACGACTGCACTGCAAAGATTTATCTCCTATATCGAGAGCCACATCATAGAACTTATCTTGCTGAAAGAGGTAGGAGGCATGAGCGCTGTGGCACTTCTTCAACAAATTCTGTCGGAAAAACCCAGAAAACCATGACAGATTGTGAAACCTTGTAGCTGGTAATTTGAATTTATACTTCGAGACAGTACCACACCATAGTATCTTGTAGCAGCAGGACGGAGCACTGAAGACCAGCTGTGAGCATTTTGTGAGGATTCCAGGCCACTGAATTTGCCCTTGATAGAAACAGAACACATCACATATCAGATCAACTGTAAAAGAATAAACAAGAATAGTAAGTTTATAAAGCTCCTATCCAAGTATTACATTGTAGAAAGTCTATTTATTTATGTGGAATGCCCCCCATCCCACATATAATAAATCAGTTTATAGAGAAGAAAATATATTCAGTATCATTATGTATGGGCAAGGCAAACCACAAATCAAAAAAGCTATTAAGTGTCAAGCTAAAAAAAAAGATTGAGACAACATACAACTACTATTATGATTATATTATGATTAACCTCTCAACTCCTTTCATCAGGTGTCTGTGCTGCATTGAAAAGAGTACGCTTCCACCCCAAGCAGCCTGAAACAAAAAAAGAGTGTCCTTAATTCAAATAGCACCACACAACACAAAGAGGACCACAGGAAACTTGACTTTGAAACTCACATCAACATGCATCCACAGCTTGTGTTTTTCACAAACATCAGCAATGCGGTCGAGAGGGTCAAAAGCCCCTTGGACAGTGGTTCCAGAGGTGCAGCTTACAAGAAATGGTACTGCCCCCTTGTGGAAATCAAAATGAATGCCCAATTTCACAACAGCAGAAACAGGTGACTGGAAAGCCCAATGTAACAGATAAGAACACTCACTTGGGATTTTGTCCATTTGATCTTTTCTTCTAAATCCTCTGGAATCATATGGCCTCTGTTTGTCAGTGGAGGGAATAAGTACAACAGGAAACAACAAAATATTTTATGACAGAACAGAATATACTACTACCCATCATCCACTTCCACAAGGATAACATTATCTGTGCCAATTCCCAGAAAAGCAGCTCCTTTCTTCACTGAGTAGTGACTCTGAGGAAACAAATGTTTTCATATTGTGTTGCCAGCCTGTTATAGCACATAACATTGAGCATCATCAATACAACCGTAGTATAATAATGCACTCTTACTTCAGAAGATGTAAATAGAACAAGTTGTGGCAAGCTCCACAGCCCCTTGGTTTTGACATCAGGAAATAGCTGGTATCGTGCCAAATTCATGGCATACATGTTTGAGGCAGAGCCCCCGGGACAGAAGAGCCCATCTCCTTCGGTCCACCCCACAAGAAGACGCAATGCTCTCAGGACCTCATTCTCCATCAGCACAAACACAGGTGCCACCTCATATGTAAAACTGAACAGAGCATTACATTAACATCCATTATAAAGGGGAGAAACATTTGCATTGTTTTTGTGTCTGTTTTTACAGATTAGTGTTAAGGCTCTCAGAAAGAAATCTTCCTGCCAAGGAGTGGTAGTCAACACCAGAAAATTGTTGGTTCAAAAAACGTGGGTGACCTGAAAAATTGTTTAATGGAGTCATCGTTAAGCAATGCATTCATTTTTCAACTGATTTAGCAAGACTTACAAGTTTTAACACTGTAAGTGGCAACATCTCTGACTCTCTGTAGCAGTTTATCATGAGGCTCTCCTGTCGCTCTCAACTCCAGGTCTAAAATCTCAGCCAGAACCTCAGGGTCTTCATATCTACAAACCTGTGACATATAAAAAAGTATTACCCTCTAGACAAGAAACCGCAATATTGTTTAAGTACCTTCTGTTTGGCGTCAGTACCCTTGCAGAGAACCTCTTCGACTAAAATTTTAAACACTTCATTCAAGAAGAGTTGGCCTTCGGCATGGTCAATGATAGGCTCATTTAAATCAAGTGCACAGCAAGAATCTTCATGTGCTGTAAATTCAACTCATATAAAAAGTCTTAACTTCCCAAAAATTTCTATTCTCAATATACTTACATTTATTTGAACGAGTGCAGGTCATCTTTATGCCTTTTCCTCAGTCCATAAACCACTGGTAAGTTCAAAGTATAGAAGTGTCTTCAAGGCAACAGAGTTAAGTTAACCTTTGTACTTGTGGAGCCTGTAAGAGGAGGTTACAACAAACAGTAGACGGTTAAGCTACAGGCCACATAGAAAAAGTAAATGCACATAAAATTATCAAAAACTTAAAAAATACAATGTATTTATTGACAACAAATGCAGACGC
Source organism: Chaenogobius annularis (assembly GCA_015082035.1). Taxonomy (NCBI): domain Eukaryota; kingdom Metazoa; phylum Chordata; class Actinopteri; order Gobiiformes; family Gobiidae; genus Chaenogobius; species Chaenogobius annularis. The sequence continues at coordinate 98,855 of BJKM01000662.1, forward strand.
ATTTTTAAATATAATAGTATTTTCTGCTAACACCTTGTCGTGGTCTAAAAAAAATAAATAAAAATCAAAACAAAATCTCCCAACTCTTCTAAATTCATGGGAGTAGTGCAGCAGTTCGGCACGAGAGGAGACCACACTGACCCAATTCATGTGTCGGCGGATACTGCTGTGGGGAGGGTGTGTCATCGTCTTGGTTTGAATATGTGTTAACCTACAGGGTCAGAATGGGCCTCTGGTTTGGGAGTGGCAGAAGAGACCACTCACACCAAAATCATCAGTGGCCAAAGTCTTGAAGTAGAGTTACAAGATAATGATAATAAAAAAGATTATGACGCGTTATGTAGAGGTGGGCAATATAGCCAACTTTAGATATTATTGTGGGAGTTGTTTTGATATGTATATTGGTTTTCGTTAAAAGAGCTACAAAATGCACCCCAAAAATAAAAAGGTTGAGTGTGTGAAAAATAGAGCATGTTCACGTTTGTATGAATCGGGTGAGGGGCGCCTCAACCCCCACCCTAGATAGCAAAATGACATTGAATCAACGTTGAGCTCTGACATAGAATCAACGTACATGTTGCTCGTGCTGATCAGCATTAAAATGGCATTAATAAACGCCTATTTGCACATTGAAACAACGCGTCAGATCAACTAGAAATTGCGACATTGAAACAATGTTGACTTTTTCAACCCTTTATCAACATTGAATCAACGTCTTTTATATCGAAATTTAATTGATTATACATTGAAATAATGTCATTTCTAAAGAGCATCACACAGCACTATTTAGACAAGACATTTATTTTCAGAGTAGAAGTACACAATGTGATTCAAACAAAGTGCTATACAGAACAAGAAAGGTTCATTACAACCGCAATACAATAAATTACCATTAGCTCACATTATAATTACACTTAGAGAAGAGTGCATATAAAATAATTGTAGTCATATGCATAATACATACATTTTAACAAACAGAGTTAAGGCCTGTATCAGAAGAGTTTTTTTGCCATGATCAGGGAACAAAAATCACCAACTAGGAACTTGCGTCAGCATAAGTACAAATAGCAAAACTATAAACTAGGATAAAATAAGGCATGCATAAAAAATAAAAAGTGTTACTAAATAAAATAAACTTAGACCAAATACACAAACTTTACAGTACGGTCAGAAAGATTATGCAAAATTAGCAGTGCAAATGGCTGTCGTCATATTTCTTAAAGTGTCAGCTGTGTTACGGCCTGCTCATCCAGAGCCCTGGAGACGTACAGGTCCTGCAGAGATGGAAGTCTGCAGCCGATCACCTTCTCAGCAGAACGCACAATGCGCTGTAGTCTCTGTTTGTCCCTGGCTGTGGCTCCAGCGTACACACAGGTGATGGAGGAGGTGAGGATGGACTCAATGATGGCCGTGTAGAACTGCCACATCATCTGCACTGGCAGCTTGGCTTTCCTCAGCTGCCGCAGGAAGTACATCCTCTGCTGGGCTCCCACATGAGGTCCTGGGTGATGGTGGTGCCGAGGAAGCGGCAGGAGTCCACATTGGTGATGGGGGAGTCTGTTAGGGTGAGGGGGGGATGATCGTGGACTTTAGCCACAATCATCTCCACTGTCTTGTGGGCATTGAGCTCTAGATTGTTACTGCTGCACAAGGACCACCTCCCTCCAGTATGTTTGTGTGCCTGGTTGAAAGCAAAAGAAAAATCACATTACTTAGTGAAATTCTGCAAAACAGAACTACAAAGATGTCACCTGAAGACATAATTGTACCAGTCACCTGTATGACATTAAATCAAGAGTAGATATTTGAAACCCTGTCAGACCAAGACAACCCCAAATAAAAGTAACTTAGTTTTGGAGTAACTTTACAGAACATAAATAGTGCTTAAAGTATCCTGTCTTTTTGCTTTACAATTACATTTCATCTGTTTGCATTTATTCATTACCACTAATTATGTTTCTCATGCATTTCTGAATTTTAGGAATTATATATTAATTTGGCACTCAATGGTATTCAATGGAAACAGACAATAAGGGCAACAACAATAAGTTATACAAAATCAAACTTTTTCAGTAAGTTACATTCATCCTAACTTTAAACCTTAAAAATAGAGCAATAACGTTCATTATTCATTATATATGCCAGCAAAGACTCACCGGATATCCAAACTTGGTATCAAAAGATAATCAATTGTCCTGTCATTTCCTTTTCGTTACATCTGTATTTTGCCTGTATCTGGTCCAGTAGCCCCTATTATAAGTTTTATTTTTGTTTTTATTATTATACTGTGCCTAATCGGCTTCTGTACCCTTTGTTGCAACAATGGAATTTCCCCATTGTGGGACAAATAAAGGTGATCTTATTTTATCCACACAGGCTCCTCTCTGTAGTGACCAGCCGCTGGAGAGGTTAAAAGAAGCGTGACTTCATTGTGTTTAGTTTAATTTTAAACACTAACTAAAGCAGTAGTGTCTAGTAAAGTTATTTTTCCCACAAGCCCTTCTCAGGTCCAAATCTTGACGATAACTCAAAAACCAAATGTAAGAACATACAAATAAAAAAAGGTTTCTAACAAACGTAGGAACATAGAACAGACCCCCAATCTACACTAGATCAAATATTACCAAACTAAGGCTACAGACTACACTAAACCAGGACTAAAGGCTGAGAAGCCAGATAAAATGCTAAGAAAGTAGCATTAGCGAAAATGTTACACACAATAAACTTTTAATTCACATTAAAACTTAAATCAACATTAAAACTAAATCAGCATTAAAACACATCTCAATATAGCGTTAACATTTGATCCTATAAACATAAATCTTAGGACTTACCAGTTGCTGTGTCACTGCTCTCTGAGATGTGCCTGTGACTGAGCTTCTGAGGCTGAACTGTTCAGTTGACATGACAACTCAAGATTCCCGCTCTTTTAGCACCTGTAGGATCATCAGGGTCTTGTACATTGAAACAATGCTGAATCAATGTTGGCATTTTAACCCTAAAATATGATGTTGAAGCAATGTTGATTTAACAACTTTTTTTTTTTCAACCGTTGATATTTCATCTGTGTTTCAACGTTGAATTAAAGTTGACTTTTCACCCTCAACCAAAAATAACCAATCTGACCATAAATCAACGTTGAATCAACATTTTTTGCTATCGACATGAGCAGCACAACAACAGCAGCAGCAGGGCGCGCGCGCAGCTCCGAGCACTAAACAACGCCTCCGCTTTTCACTAGGACTACTTTAAGCATTTTATAAGACGTACATTAAGGCCCCTAACAAAGAATTCATAACTAAACATACCTCTTTAATTATACTTTTGGTGGTTTGGTTTCTTGTCGTACTTCAATTTTCTTTCCAGTTTACAAACACAGACCGGAAACGCTACCATAAGTACTCACCGAGGAGGCTGCTTATTGGTCAAACGCAAAATCATGTGACCAAAAGGAAGCCCTACGTTGTGTCATCAAATATTGCAATACTGTAGATGGATCAAAGAAGCAATGTCCTTGTTATTCCCTAATAGTGCGATTATACATGAGGAGGACTAATTTGTTTAATTTAAGAGTGAGGGCGGGACCTCCTGATAATGGCCCATTGAAACTTAACTTAAACTTTCCACAATTGAAGACAGTGAGGTGGAGATTCTGAGCAGGGAGAAAAGATGGTTTGAAAGAGGAGTTAAGGAGACAATCTTTGTTAAAAAAGAGAATCCTTCATTAAATCGTATTGGAGGTTTAAGATTCAACCTTCCGGTTGTTTAAAATGGTCTGCTGAAACCCTGGAGACGCCCAGGGCATTCTGATGCTAATCAGGCACTCAAGGTGAGGGAGCCAAACGCCAGGGAAGGGACATAGGCCCATCCCAGTTAAGTTTCAATGGGCCATTATCAGGAGGTCCCGCCCTGTGGGCAGGGCTCTTCACAGAGTAGGATATAAACAGGAGTTCTCAGACTTGTTTCACTGATTGAGAATGACTCTTGGATGAGAGTCGAAACGTATCGTTTTTTCTTAAACACAGTCCAGATGACTACAACTGAATGTTTTTCTACAACACAAAATGATCAAAACTTAAAAAATCCAATTTATTGGAAACATTTTACAACAAATGCAGAAGATCTGAAAATATACAAAATAACCACCCATGTTTCAATGTGTGACAATAAAAGTACATTAAAAACAATTAAATGTTTCTGTTATAATAGCCATAGTAAACGTAAAAAGTAATACATATAAAATATATTTTTTTAAATATTTTTTCTCAAAATGTGCCCTTGACTGTCTCTACAAGTAAGATGACTTGTTCTGCAATAGAAAGTTGAAGGCCTCTTGTGGCAGGGCAAGATCCTGTTGACTGAGCAGTGAGTGGAGGTAGCTGGCAGTGGCTTTGTTCCCCTGGATGTTCCTCCAATAGTACAGAGCAGCAAATACTTGGTTCACCTGACAGTTGGGGTTGTCCGCTACAATCTGCTCCAACTTCACAGATGCAATGTCAAGAGCTATGATGGCCACCTCTTTCCAGGACTGTCCAATAGCCCGGGCGACAGACATCAGCTGCTTCTCTGTCACCAGCACTGTATGAAAGGAATCATATGGCACAATAAGAGCGCCTTTTCCAGCTGAAAACCTCACCTTTAAGCAAGCTTTGCCTGAGCTTTTACACACCACTAGACTGTTTAGTGTGATTTAGTGTGTTTTACTTTCGTAAAATAAAGTAATGTGATGTATGTTTAATTTTTGTTGTTTTAATAAGTGAAGCGCCTTGTGAATCTTACTCTGTGAAAGGCATATTACAAATACAATTTACATCTCACAAAATATTTTCCTCTTATTCACAAGAAAAAAACAAAAAATGTTTTCATAGTGGCAAGGAAAAAACAAAAACAGCTTACTTGCACTGAAGGCCTTTTTGGAAGGAACAACCTCTTCCTGCATTTCTGGTGTCTTTTTGCGTTTCTTGAGTCTTTTCCTTCTTGATTTTCTTTCATCTCCTTCTTAACCAAAAATAAATATTAACCTACTTATACTGTAATAATCAGATAATCAGATAATCAAACAAAAGCAGCTTACTTGCACTGAAGGCCTTTTTGGAAGGAACAACCTCTTCCTGCATTTCTGGTGTCTTTTTGTGGTTCTTGAGTCTTTTCCTTCTTGATTTTCTTTCATCTCCTTCTTAACCAAAAATAAATATTAACCTACTTATACTGTAATAATCAGATATCCAAGTAAACTGGTGTTGATTTACCAAGGCATAAACTATCCACTTGTATGGACTTGATAAAATCCAACTTGGGGAATGTTTCTTGCAGTTCTCGGCTCTGCAGTAGCTCCACCAGTCCCTGTGCTTCCTTGGGCCCTCTCTCTACGATATGGTCCAAAAGGTCCCGAATCTTTTCATCTGGGATACGGCAGCTTTTGATTTGCCGATAGCCTTGAGGAGTGATCAGGGAGAGAGAATCTGCGTGCTGCAGAACAAAGTCTGCCTCTCCACTGAGGATGGATATGAGCTGGGCCTTTATACGTCTGAGCAGCAGCAGCAGTTCACCTGAAGGAGCTTTGTCGGTCATATCTTACTACCATGCAGACTGTCACCTAAACATAGTAAGTGTTTGTCATTATGTAATTGCATTTTCAACTGTGTGAGTAAAATAGATGGAGAAAGGAAGAAATTAAGATAGATAGTGATATATATATATGAAATAGATTTGTTTGTTTAAGCATTTATCAATGCAATGAAAAATAGCAAAACATTTGACGTTATAATAAGATATAATCATTTAACCAGCATTCCCACAGAGATTAAAAACCTTCTTTTTAAAGAGAGTCCTGAGCAAGAAGCATCAAAGTACAACATACATACAAAATTATTTTTAATCAATTATTATTATTTTTAGAGTAATGGATGTAGACAATAAGATATACACATAAACAAAAATCCGCACAAAAGCGCACAGTTTCTGGGTCTCATGATGGGGAACAGTAGACTTATGAGAGTCATTACAGTAAAGATGAAACACAAAAGTACAACACTTTTGCTCGGCATTTGAAGATATTCTTTGGTAACAAAGGATAAACAGCCTTAAAGCCGAAGAGCGAATGCTGAAGTTTGCCGAGAGCTAAGAGACAGACTGGACAACATCAAAATGATATGGTTCTTGTTGACCTAGTTTTAAAAGCCTACTAAGCTAAAACAAGGACAAAATAAGATCCTTACCATTTAATCTTGAAAGGAACTTCAGATTCCTCCGGTTCCTGCTTGGCTTAATACATTGAAATGTTAGTGGCTCCTCCTGCTGGACTGGTGGTTTTACTGCAAGTCAACAGCTTTTGATAACATTTGGTGACATCTGGTGGTGTTGCATGGCACATGGTGAAGAATGAATTCATATGGCAAGCCTAGGCCTATATCGCACATTGAACCCGGCAATAAATGCTTTACTACACAGTGATGCCCTCCGAACAAAGGTCTGAATATTTAGAAACGTATCTGTACACACAGAACAAATCTGTGCAATCAATGCTGAGGAAAAAATATTCGGTGGGAAAAAAAGCAATAAATAAACAAATATAAATAAAAAGCAGTATGGGGGCCAAAATGTATTTACGCATCAATATCGTATCCCAAGACTGTTCTGTTCATGCAGTGGCTGCTTCAGTCTGAGTGCATGGTTTTGGGTCTGAACAAAGTATGAGAGAGAGATACAGAGAGATACAGAGAGAGAGAGAGAGAGAGAGAGAGAGAGAGAGAGAGAGAGAGGACAGAGAGAGAGTAGACAGATGATGAGATTGCGAGATCGGAAGAGATGGGCGAGAGAGAGAAGAGAGAGAGAGAGAGAGAGAGAGAGAGAGAGAGAGAGAGAGAGAAGAGAGAGAGAGAGAGAGAGAGAGAGACGAGAGAGAGAGAGAGAGAGAGAGAGAGAGAGAGAGAGAAAGAGAAGAGAGAGAGAGAGAGAGAAGAGACATTTATCTCTGTGGGAATGTAGAATTTCAAAATCTTCATTACTTATTGAAATATCTGTCTGTCTAATTTCAGAACACAATTTCTGAGCGTATTGTGTATGTCCATGTGAAACATGGAGAAGAATGTGTTGTTAACCTGCTCATCTTGAACTGTAAACTATTTATTTTGTATGGTTATTTATTCACATGTTAACCAACATATTTATAACATGAACATATTTAAACCTTAATTCAACTTTTTCTTACTAACTCTCCTCATGCCAAAAGTAACATAATTAATTTTTCTCATAATATTGTTTCTTTTTTTTTTAAATGTTGCTTCATTCCCCCGATATTGCTTGTAAATTTGATTCTTGGCCATACCATACCCTTTCAAATGACTATTGAATATTGGACAAATCACCTGAAGTTTCTGATTTAGACCAGTTAATCTTATGGCCAGATGTTTTTGAGAATTTGTTTATCAATGTTGTTATAAGGGGAATAGAAGCCATGGGATTTTGGGAAACCAAAAGGAGGTCGCCTGCATGTGTTCCTCATGGCCAGAGTGAACCCCTTAATATTTGGGTTGCTTCTGATTGCAATGGCTTGTGATTTCAAGGCGATAGCAAATGTGAGCGGAGAGAGCTGCCAGCCCTGTTTTGTGCCTCTAAATAGGCAGTGGTGAAATGAGCCAGTTACTTAGAACAGATGTGGTAATATGTAAAAAATTACGGTCCAAATTCAAATTTCTTCAATGTATATATTAAATCATTTTCTAATAATATCAACACTTTTAAAGCAGTATCCATACAAAAAACAACATCAATTGGTGTTGAAAGTACAAATACATTAAACCAAGCAACTCCAAAAAACCACCCTCCTATTTGGCCTCTTCGGCAACAATAATAATGTGTAATAGTACGAGATTTCTCAAAAACATATTACAAGGTGCTTCACACAATCCCATGAGGCATAAGGATAAAAATACACATCCCCGGTCTGAAAACGTAACTGAACTAAGAAATATATGATGTGCTAAACCTCAGTGTGTCATAGTACTATAGTTCTACAATTTACGTATCGATTTGGCTTACAGTTTACACCATGGCGTTCACTTCAGTTCAGACGTAATCCTCTTGGTTTTCTGGGGATGCTGACAAAAGGAATTCTATATAGCATGTCATTTAACTGGTGAATACCACATTCGCTTCATGTGCAAAACTAACATAGCACTAATTACTTGGAAATAATATCTAAAACATCTGTATGTATTTGGCTGTGCTGAGCCCTGCAGCAGTGCACCTCTGCACCTCAAGGGAGAAGGAGCGAAGCAAAGGGACATCTGTACATGTGAGTGACTCTGATGCAGCTGTTTATTTAGAATAAATAATACATGCAAAACCATTGTGTCAGTAAAGAAGGTTAGACAGCTGAGGCGAGAGAGACATAGATGCCAATGAGGAGGTAAAACTGTGCAGAACATGTAAATTCGATTAGGGAAATGATAAATCAAACTATATAAAAATGTAAAAAATAAAATGTCTACACCAATATCTGCCAAGACTGCGTTTTCAAGAATAATGTGGCAATCTATTACATTTCTGCATGAGACATATTCTCTAAAATCAAATATACATGAAGCTATTGTTCATTATGGAGGGAGACAGTTTGGGAAGACTTATAGGTCCTGCCACTAATGTAATTGAGGTGCCCATTAACATTTATAGTGGTTTAAATTATTTAAAATGCCTGTGTGTGAGTGTGTGTATATGTGTGTATGAGTGTGTGCATGTGTGTGTGTGCGTATATGTATGTAGGTGTATGTGTGTGTGTGTGTGTGTGTGCGTGCGCACACTCAAGAGAGAGAGTTGAAGTAAAGGTATTTTCCTCCTTTCAAGAATAATACATGAAAAAAAACAGGTTTGATGGACAGAGAAAACCTGCTCTCACACTGCATTATGGGTACAGAGAAAGAGTTATGGATGGAAAAGTGCAAAGTGGGCAAAGACATGTGCTTTAATAGCTGTGTGGGGCAGAGCACAATGGAGGGTGGACTTAAAGGTCAGAAAGCATGATTTCAAATAAAGCATTTTTTGTTCTTTTTGCATGCAAGGTTTTTGGAGTTATTCCATCAGATGTTTTTTTATTCACGGAATTATTTTCCTGGTTTTAACTGCCAGATTATATTCTGATGCAACTGTGAAGAATGTCATGGCCTCCAAAAACGACCTGTAGAGGGAGCTCTCACCCTTTTGCTAAGCCTGAATAGGTATGACGTTCATAAAATAAAAACAAAAAAACAAAACAAAGATTAACCAGGGAAGTATTCTGTTTTTAAAAGAACAGCAAATTACTAAAGTAAAATTATAATATGAAAAATCTACTTATCTGTTTGTATTTCACTTATATAACTAATAAAGGCTCAAATGTAAAAGTCTTGATAAATAATTGTACTGTACAGACATGATTGGAGTGATTTCTTACATTTTCCCAGTCTTTTTTATTTGTATATTTTGGTTTACACAAAGTTGGGACGTGAACTCCAACTATGAATGTGCTAAACCATAAAGAAAAGTATTTAAGTAGTTTTTTGTCCTTTTCAAAATGTTTGTGAAATATAAAGTACAGATATCTGCTCTCAAATGTAGTGAAGTAAAAAAGTATCCACTACTAGTAAAGTACAGATATCTTAAAATTGTATAAGTACAATACTTTTACTTAGTTAGTTGTTTCCCCTGCACCCAACCATGGCGTGTCAAACAAAATGGCACCACCTGTGTTATTCAGCGTAAATTATAATCTACTGTGACTAATGTATCAACATGTTATGCAGATAAATATAACATCTCCAAGGTACCATGGAGTGTGTTAATTCATCTTCTAACACACTCCACTTAGTGATAATATAATTAACTTCAACTTTTAACGCTTTACATGACACATGCAAAGAACATTGTTGAATACTAATAAGACTAATATCAGTACAACCACCATCACTTGTAATCAATTGTTTTAATCTTTTCAACAATTAAAGTTAACTATGACAACATTGCCTGTCTGTGCTCCTTTCCACTGTTAAATTATTTAGCCAGTTCATTTCAGTTAAAAGCAGCGCTGTAAAGTCCATTCTGCGAGGGATTTGCACTGTGAAAACAGTTTGAGAGAGCAGTGCGGGTGATGTAAGTGTTGGTGACAGCCGTCACTCTGAGGCTGTGTCCCGCTGCGTCTCACTGCACTCACGGCAGAGTGTGCACAAACACCGACTCATGAGTGAGCGGCATAATTGTTGCTTGTCCGGATATCACACTGATTAGAGTGTTGCATCACACCCAGGAGTCCCTTGAGAAGCCTGTCTGCTAATACAAGTTACACGTGCTCAGCTAAGACGGTGACATGGATAGATACTGGTTTAAGGATACGAAGCTACACCTGAAGTAACTATTCTAAATTTAGCTGCACATTAGAGTCATCAGATTGGGTGAATGAGCACTTCTGTTTTTAGGTGTGTCAGCAATTCTTCCTTTTTTCCCCCTGGCTTTTTTGTGTGTGTACTGATAGGTCATTATAAACACAAAACGTAAAATGTGTGTATAAATCTGTAATGTGGGATCAAAATGACCATCACAGTTTTGCTCAGTTTTGTTTCCTGACACTACAATGGGATGAAGCCACAAATTGTTAAAAATTGTTCTGTAAATGAACAATCTTAATTTCTCCCTTCCAACTAAACATTATAGGCCTGTAGAATCAGAATCAGAATCAGAAAGGGGTTTATTGCCATTGTCAGTGAACAGAATTCACAAACATAGGAACTTGCTTTGGCTTTAAGGTGCAACACACAACAATTAATGATAATAGTAGCAAAATATATCAAAAAGAGGCGTGCATCAAATTTTGAATTTACAAATATTATAGACTTGGTCAGAATATTGCAAAAAATGAACAGTGCAATGAATAGTGGCAGGTGTTAAGTGTTCATGAGTCAACGGCAGAGGGAAAGAAACTATTCTTGTGGCGGGAGTTCTGGTCCGGATGGACCGTAGCCTCCTGCCTGACGGGTGTGGCTCAAATAGTTCGTGTTCAGGGTGAGAAGGGTCAGCTGTGATCCGACCTGCTCGTCTCAGAGCCCTGGAGACGTACAGGTCCTGCAGAGATAGAAGTCTGCAGCCGATCACCTTCTCAGCAGAGCGCACAATGCGTTGAAGTCTCTGTTTGTCTTGGCTGTGGCTCCAGCGTACCACACGGTGATGGAGGAGGTGAGGATGGCCCGATGAGGGTGGTGTCGTCCGCAAACTTGATCAGTTTTACGTAGTCATGGCTGGAGGTGCAGCAGAATGTGTACAGATATGTACAGAATGTTCTGATGTCATCTGAAACTCAACAAATATTTCAAAAGTTGCTTGTGCATTTTGCATCAACAAAGCTATATTTGAAATTCCACTTTCATAAGTAATACTGTTTTCATGTAGCTAAACTTGCCCTGTTGGCCATATCACATATCCCTTAATGGTTGTACTGGGTTTGCTCCTCAAATTATTTTGTCCAAATATGGTAATGCTATATCAATAACCATTTCTGGTTAGTGTGATCGTTCCAAATAATGACAAATATACAACCCAGAAAATATGTTATGGGACCATAAAAAGTATTCTTTTGATAAGCCAACAGCAGATTAAGCCAAATCGTTACCTTTGTTGAATATTTATATTTGTTAGATTCAAAATACTGTTTTGACTCATTGATCTATTATTGTAAGATATGTTTATAAATTAATGACTGCAAAGGTACATTCAAAATAGTCGACAGCTCTTTCAGTGCTTTATTTATATGCTGCCCTCTGACATTCGGGCTGAGACCGCTCCTGCTCCTCACAGATTGCATTTCGTTCTCTTGGCGGTGGTGAGAGGGATATTGTGTAATACAATGATGCGGCCTACCTCAGGTCATTAAGATGCCCTCAGTCAGCACAACCACCACATCTGCTCGCTCCCCTCACCGTGGCCCTGTGGTGTGGTGCCACTAAGATAACAGCACGCTAATTAAAAAGCCATTTATTGGAGTGAAAGGCCAATTAAAGGCCTAACATTCGATAAGGCTCTGAGTTTGCTCCACGGCAAGACCACCTGGGAAGTATTTATTAAATCTTAATGGAGACTGTAATTAATATCCAAGGCAGATTAGCGTGTAAGAGAGTATCATTCACTCTAAGGGAGGAGTGAGGAAGCAACAGGGAGATACAGTATAGAGCATACCACTGCACTGCACAGGTCTGCCATTAGCCCAAGGAAATTGAAGTTTGAAGTTTTAAATGTATTTGAGAAGGCCCCTTGAAATGTGCAATCTCATTTTAAAGGGTGTCTAAAATACACAAATGACAAAACACTACATACAATACGCAACTCACAGACACAACTTGCTCATATTAAACCATCTCCGTCCCGACATTATAACAGAGTTTATGAAACAAAATTACATGTGAATATAAATTTGTGTAGTAAGCCATCATTTATTAAAACATTGTCCAGATTAAACCTTTAAGACTCCCCCATGATATAGAGTACATACAAGGATGAGAAGAACACTTACACATACATAATACACAGAAAAGTGATATTTTCTATTTGAGTTACTTCCCACCACAGTCATTTTTGAACCAAATCAAAATTAAGTTGCAGCTGATTTTGTACTAATGAAAGATCAGAGTTAGAGATATAAATGAGTAAATAAATCTATTGTGAAGATATAGTTGAACCATAAAATTGCATTTGTGTCCAGATATATAATTTGTCAAGAAGCAAATCATGCTCCACTAGATCTAAAGCTTTAGATAATGAAGAACTATGGATCCAACATATTGATTTTTAAATAAGTCATTCATAAATTGGTGGTGGTGGAAATAACAGACTAAAAAAGGGATAAAATATGAAATTCATTATTATTATTATTATCATTAATAATAATAATAATAATAATGATGATAATGAATATATATATATATTTTTTTCTTCCAATATTTTAGCTACAGTGCAAATAATAGAGATTGGCTGAGTTTGCCTGCGAGGAGTAATTCTGGCCATTTTCTAAATGTAAGAAACTGTTGATATTTTTTACATTTAGACATCAGTTTCAGTTTTGAGAAATTTTATCTCTAATTCATCTGGACCCGTGCGACAGTTCGTTTTTAAATCTGTTAATGCAATGGAAAAACTTGTCCATGCGTTTGTAACATCTACATTAGACTAATGTAACTCCCTGCTTGCAGCGTGTCCTAAAAGCGCCATAAAAAGCTTTCAACTAGTTCAAAATGCACCAACAAGATTAACAACAGGAACTAAAAGAAGAGAGCATGTTATGCAAGTGCTCGAGTTTAGAATCAAATTCAAAATCCTCCTCCTGACTTACAAAGCAATAAATGACCTGGTCCCATCCTACCTCAAAGATGCTTTAGTACCTTATCATCCAAACAGAGCAGTGGGCATTGAAGGGTCCCGCCTGTCCATCGAGGAGTCGAATCTCTCCTCACTGTGGAAGTTCCTCAAGGCTTCTACTTCTTCCCAAAGAGGTTTAGTCCTGGCCGAGAAAAGGGTCTAAGGACAGGGGAGTTTATGAACATTGTTTAGTTCTGTCGCCTTTCCATTCCCAGAATCTCCTCGTAAATGAATTTGCGCTTGGTAAGTAAACCCAGTTAAGAGTGGCGAGAGGATATTTTATATATAAATTATATATATAAATATATAATATATATATATATATATATATATATTAATATATATATATTATATATATAATATATATATTTATATATATATATGTGTGTGTGTGTGGTGTTGTAATATACTATAATATATATATATATATAGATATATATAGATATATACACACACACACACACACACCACACACACACATATATATATTACACACACACACACACACACATTTAATATACTACACACACACACACACACACACACACACATTTAAAAAAAACAATTAGCTCATAAAATAAACGTCTGGTCCTGAACATACATGGAAATGAGAAGTCAAGAGAAAGTAAAATTTAATCTTATTAAAAGAATATTGGTAACACTTTGTAATAACTATAATAACTACTATTCCTGCCTTATTAAAACATGAACAAAAACTGAATTCATAGTGAACAAATAGTTTATTAAGAATGATTCTGGTTTAGTAATTACTCTAACCCTAATTCCTAAGACTAACCCTAAACTTAACCTTAATGAAGTAGTTACTAAACCTGCCTAATAATCTATATGTTTATTATGAATCAAGTCTTTCAAATTAAAATAGTTTTAGGTAGTATTATGAGGTGGTACCAAATATTGCACATTGTTTATTGAAACCATCTTAACCCATTTTTCTCTGGGACCACAGTAGAGCAAATGTACTAATTTTATGTTTTGTAATAACCACTGTAACGCCATTTGACTCTGGAGCTCAACAGTCACGACTGACGCTAACCCACCCACCCATGTGGTAACTATTGTGATTATTTTTTGTCCAAAAAACATATTGAACTTCAAACACCCTTCTAACTTGCATTAAAAACTCACCACTTTTTTAAGTCTGGTAAACTTAATTGGTCAATGCATTCAGGTCAAGTGCCTTCACCTCTGGCCCTCTAAAAGTGGACTCTATTTTAAGTGCACAGTAGTCATTGAGCTGATCCAAGCTTGGCTACACAACAGCAGATGACTCACACAGGTAAAACATTTTTCTTTTTAAAGAATTTTGTTTTGCCTGTAGCCGTTATTAGACAGGAGAGGCAAGTGTGAAATGGGGGACAAGAGAGAAAAGAGGAAAAAGTCGGGATTTGAACCCTTGACACTGCGGTTGGCTGCACCTGGAGCCTGGCATAGGTGTCCCGTGCCTCAACAACTCGACCACCGGGCAGCACAGGTAAAACATTTCTACACAGTAATCATTATTCTCTTTTAAATATAGCTTTGTGCACTGGTGAAGGAAGTACTCCATTGTGTTACTTAAGCAAAAGTGCAGATACAGGAGTGATACAAAATGGTAAAAGTAAATGTACAACATTATAAAGTTTACTCAAGTAATATTATGGACTCGTTTAATGAGTAAAAAGTAAACGTTTTATTTTTTATTTTTTATGAGAACTATTAAAGCATGAATTTGAGAGCTTGACAAAGACTTCTGCTGATTTTGGTCATTATATGCAACTATCCAGAATATTTTTCTCTGTAGACTAAAAAATATAAACCCCTCTACGGTAGGTAGAAAATCTTAAGAAAATATACTTTCACTTTTCTGTCTAGTTCAACAGTGTAGTGGTGTAGAAGGTACAGGTACTGTAAATGCTCTGAAATGTTGTGAAGTAAAAGTAAAAAGTATCTACTGTAAAATGGCTGCAACACATGTTAATACATTACATGAAATAAAAGGCAAAAAGAGAGCCAACAGCACCAGTTCATTCCCAGGCCAACAGCTCCACAAAGAAGCCACACACAGGGCATGACAGCGGAACTGAGCAGAACAGTGAACAGCGAGGTGACAGACCCAGGAGCAATCAACCAGATCCTCAACAGGAGCTTTACACAGCTGAACCATAGTCAAAACCGGAGTCCAAGGATGCACAGGCAGGGTGTGTTTTACCATGTTCACGTGTATGTATGAATAAAACGTTTTAATAACACCTGGGCAGAGTAGAATCAGATACACCTCAAAACACTGGAGGCACTGGAGGAAGTGCTTGTATGGGCTGTAGAATTGTATGAATACATTGTGTGCTTATGTTATTGAGTTATTTGTTTGTCTGTTGTTTTATATGGGCTACTTTGATTGAGTCTAAAATAAAGTTTGATGTATTCAGGAATAAATGCCGGGGAGGCAGCACTCAGCATGACTCAAGAGTGTGTGAGGTCAGAGAGCGAGAAACAAATGACATTTACATACAGTATGCTTTGTTGGGTGCAAAGTCAATAGACATGCATTAAGAGGAATATTTATTGTAATATAATGATTAACATGTAGCGTGTTCAAATTTGAATAACCAGGACTTTCAAAAGATCTTGTATTCCAGGGTTAAATGCTCCACTAATACTATTACTACTACTACTACTGTATATTACTGCAGCTCACAATGATAGAAAAAACCCCACACATATTAAACCTAGAATATTGAAGTGTATGAATTTCATATTTTTGGTCCTTATCTTTTAAAGGAACGAAACAAACCCCTTTCTTTTTTTCTTTGAATCAAACTGGAACTAACTTTACATCCTGTACTCGAGCTGCGTACCACTATGTAGTATGTCTTCATTACCAGCGGCTGTTCTATTAGCCAGCAGTAATAGACATGGTCACAGAGGACACGCATGCCAATAGGGCTTAAGATGCAAAAGAAAATGATCTATAATTGTCCACAGGATTAAGGTCAAAAAGGTTTGGGTCAGAGCGTTGGATTTTGCAAATATAGATTGATGGTGCTTAGCCTTTGGGCTGAAAATAGACTGTGAAGTGGCTCATGCCCTCTGAGAGTCAGCTTTTTACCACAGGGACAAATACTGATGACAGAGAGACAAGATAATGAGGCTTTGCTGGATTTACGTGTAAACAGCAGCAGAGGCAGGACTCAAAAACTGTAGCTTACCGGAGTATATAATAATAAAAAAATCATCAGAATCATTGTTATTATGTAACAACTGCTATGTGACACTTCAATATATCAAATAGCCAAAACATTTTGAAGTGGTTAAACATTTTTTTCTCATTCAGTACACATTAGTAATGGGTCATGTTGCCTCCTAAAGTTTTGTCCGTTTCTTTGTCCACACATTTAATCAGCATTTACTGTAACAGCCGTTGCAACAATTAACAATTATGTAAGTTACACTCTTCATAATTAAAACTCGACAATCACAAATGCTATACTTTTCAATTGAGAAAAGACAGGAAAGCTACATATTCTCATTTAATTTTCCTCCTTACATTCTCAAATAATATATTAAAAGCAAGAAACATTATTTTATCTTAAAGTGCATGTGACAGGCTAGACTACACTTTTCTCTAAAACGTAGTGAACATGATTAAGATTTCCCCCCAGTTTGGCGATACTTATAATGTTACTTCCTGGTAGAGGTAATTCCATAGCTATTAACTGCAACCATACTGCAAAAAACAAGTCATAAAAATAGTTATGATCTGACCTATGATAACTTTGGTGATGACCTTGATAATACCTGATAACATATTTGTTTTGTTAGATAATGTTTGTGTGTCAGAAAAATGTGTCAATTGTGTTTAAATTGTCCCTGCATTTTCAATGGAAGGTCACTTATTGTTGACATAGATATTTGTATTCATACTGCAACTTGACTGATGTAAAACAATGATAAAGATTTATCACAGGGACTTTCACACCAAACAATATCATAATTAGAAAAACATAGTCATAAGCACTTTAATTGTGTGAGCTGGGAGCAACAATAGTGGTCTGCAGAGAGCAAAGCGTCATGTGTGCCCCATGTGCAGACGCAGCCCACAGTAAACAGTGATGATTTAATAATGGATGTGTGGGCAAACAGCAGGAATTACGTGTGTGCGCTCTTTATTGGTCAATAAAAAACTGCGGATTTATACTTCAGTGGTCAGTCAGGTGTCTGCATGTTTGTGTGTAGCTACAATATCCACTAAATCATTCGGACACAGAGACAAAGCACTGTGCTCAAACTTCGCTGTGGAGCTGTGTGATGCAGAGATGGATGTGTGAGGGTTGGACTATTAAAGGTTATAAAGCATGAACGGGAGGGAGGGCCTACGAGGGGAAATCAGCAGGAAATTGCTGTTGAACGATGGTCAGATCAATACTAATAACCACACACGGAGAATGACTTCCTCTCATCACTAATAACGCACACGGAGGAGCTAGATGAAGAAACATAAGCTTCTGCTGCACAGGAGAAATGAGCAAGCTTGAATCGCTCTCGTCCTTCTGTTTTGTTTAATAAGGGCCGGGTTGCACGTCGAAGCAGCTACTTTATCACTGTGAAACTGTGTGGGCCCATCCAAAGAAATTCAATCTCATCCCACATACGTTTTATTATTCATATTTCGGAGTCTGGACCCTCTTCCTGTATGTGTGCGCTGCAAAAAGAGCTGAGAATTGGATTGTTCTAAAAGCATCTCTCAATAAGAACCAGGCGAATGCGTTTGCCCTAATGGCCTGCCATTTTATATTTCTTTAATGAAGTTACAGAAGAGGAAAAAAATGGTCAACCCTGTTGTGCCCCTCTGCAAACACACACACATGCATTCCATTTGCTCAACTCACTCTCTCTCACACACACACACACACACACACACACACACACACACACACACACACCCACACCCACACCACACACACACACACACACACACACACACACACATCGTCTGAAGTGAAACTGAGACTGCCTAATGCGCTGTGCTGTCTTTCAGCTCACTACTGGACCCATTGCTTTTGTAGAGGTTATACAGTATGTGCTTTGTCAGTTTTGAGCGTTTTTGTCATAATGTTTATGGCTTGTTTTTTGAGTTACCATCCTTTTGCGTTTGGGAAAAAACAAACAAAAAAACAAACAAAACAAGTATCACTGTAATCTATTGTTTATTAAAAATTTTTTTAACTATGACTATTGCTATATAAGTGGTCATTTCAGCACCATGGACAGAGGCATGTACTGACAGGAAGTTTTAGTGAGGTGGTAGAAGGGGCTGTACCTGATTTTTGCTATTTTGAAATGTAAAAACAGAACTAGTTCATTTTAAACTCTTTACAGCAGTCCACATCTATCACTCACACCATGATGAGTTTATGAACACTTTTAACAAATCTCTGAGCTCGGAATTTCGCCATCCCAGGCAAAGCTAACAAACATTAGCACGCTAACGGCTGTTTTTTTTACCCGAAAATAAAATACGCTTTTACAATATATTGTCTATACTGAGGCAAAACAGATTTTACTTTATTACAGAAAAAAAATTAGTATGGTACATTTCACATTTCAAAACAGTAGAAATCAGGTACAAGAAAAATCTAAACTTTTGCAATTAGTAAAGTATTTTTGTGTTTGTATTTGGAAACAAAGCAGTGTCTGAAGTAAAAAAAAGAAGAAGAAAAAAGAATGTTTACTGGCATTTTCAGACATGTTGAATGACATGTTTATTTTCTGCACAATATATTTTAAAACACACTATTTTTTGATTTCCCAGATGACAGATGATAAATGATCTGAATACACATGGTCAGATCTTTTGATGGGACAATTGTAATGCGCCTAGTGTTTTCTCAGCTGCTATTGGACATTTGGCTTTTTATATTCTACCATTACAAACTAAAATAAGGCTAAGTGTAAAAGAAATACTGTGCTATTATGTGTAGTTTTCTGTGACCAAAGTTTATGTTATTGTTTGGTTTAAGCAAATGTGGGTAAAACACATTTTAGAGCATGTTACTTGGTTTTATGATTAATAGATGTTTTGACTTATAAACAGGATTTTATAGACTTAAGTAATAGCATAAGAAAGTAATAAGTGTAAGTTATTATTGCTGATCCCATAAATTATTGGTGAAGCACTTATTGATCTAAGCAGCTAGAATAAATCATTTTTTACATCTCACTGACACACATTTAGTCTAAGATATGTACTAATCAATAGCCTACCCAATGGATTTTCTCCAGGGCTATCTTCAGATATCTTATCAAAGAACAATGACACATATGACCATCGATCCATTCTAATCAGTTGTTCCAATCCCAACACCTCAACAAGAATACCTGTATATTTATAGCCCGTAATAGCCATATATGTCTACATCCTGTTCCATATTAAAGACATGCCTCTTCTGGGGTGCATTTTGTGCTGAAAGACCCCTCATCTGATGTTCTTACTCCCTCTCTTGCTGAGTGTGTGATGTAGCATGTCATAAATTTCATGTTACATACAGTATGCACAACTACATGTTACACATTTAATCATTTGTCCTCTTGATCCTATTTCCCCATCCTGTGCCACTGATGGGAACAGTGCTATCTTGAACCTATAGTTGTTTTTATCGTGATTTTGTAGTGCACTCTTTAAAACAAGATCTGAATTATTCCAGAATTAATATTGTGACACTGTCGGTATCATTTCAGTAAGGCATATTTATGTATATGAATTTCATATTTAGTTACCTAACTATACATAGGTTTATATTAGGTTGAAACAGTATACAGTAAAACTGAATTAGAACACATCACCATTTCCAAAAAGGAATAAAGTTATTTCTTAGATGTGCAATCAGTGAAGGCCTGCTTGTTCATGTTTTAGGCTGATGGATAAGCCAAATAAATGAGGACAAGGCTCCTTTCCTCAAAAGACTATGTTGCCACACAAAATCTAAATATTTTACAGACAGACATACTTTTTTAATTGGGACCCAGGTAATCACTCAATAACAAAAATAATGTGACATCGTATACATAGGCCAATGCAAAGTCTGATGACTAGTTTTTAGTTTTTATTATGCCTTGATTCTTGGTACTCAGCCCATTTGAAACCTTACTAAAATGAACTGCTCTTGCATGTAGCTGTCCATAGCGCTGCAGTATATAAATACTACCTTTCTGAAATTAACTGCGCATGCAGTATGGAAGTGAACTGCCTCGGTTCAGAAAAGGCCAGAGGTAGGTCCAGTAAAGGGGTCTCAAACATGCGGCCCTCCAGACATTTTAATCCGGCCCTCAAAACATTTCCATTTTATATTTATTAATTTCCGATAGATATATAGCGTTTTTACCCAACTCTTTAGGCACACTAAGTGAAAAACGTTTTGAGAACCAATGATTACATACCCCAAGTGCTACATTATTTAGCTGGTTAAAAATTCTGTAGAGAAATACTCCATGCACTTGTTACTGACCAAGAGCAGTTGTGTATTTATTCGTTGACCTGTGAGTTCACATTGGCTTGAAGTGGGTGAGGACATAGAAACTAATGGTGACTTATTAACATCATAATTCAGCAAGGCAGGACAACTAATCACAGAGGCCTCAGACAGAGCCGCTCCGGGGGGGTGATAGATGGAGGTTGTGCTCGTGTGAGTTTGTGAGTTGGCCTCGCACGTGTGGGCCTGTTTGGGCTGGCTCTGCACCTGCGCCTCTCTGTGATAGATGAGCTGTGTGGAGGTCCTTTCACACTGAGGTGTCTCCTAATCAGTCTTGATGATTCGCGTACATTGACGAAAGGAATGAGTGTATGAGAGTTGGGCATGGCAACAAACTGGGAAAAACATCTCTAAGAAACGCAGATGGCATGGCCAAGGCCAAATGAGTACGTATAGGCTCTTAAGGAAATGCTTGAGTAAAATTCTCAAAGGGCTGAAACCAGACTCTTTGTCACTATGAACTCCACACAGAGAAGAGAAGAGAATGGCTGCCCCTCCTTCCTCTATGTCTCAATCTATCTTTTGTCCCCCTCCTGCAGTGACGCCACTCATCCGTCTCCCGCTCAGTCAGGGCTGTTTACACTCATTTAGCTCCAGCTGAGGTGCAGCCCAGGCTCGGGCTTAGCAGTTTGTTAACGCGGGGGCAAGACCATCCAACCAGCTTTCTACCGAACGGAGAGAAAGGGAGCAGTTTTCACAAGTCTCCAATCAATTGAGCCAATGATATCAGTAATCTAAATTCAGATTTGGAGTACACATAATAGGGAAGTAAACCTTGTCTCATATAAAAAATACTTTTGTATTTGTAAAAATGTTTCTTTGAATATTTGTATTTAATCATACAAGTAACTCTCTGAAATCATTGTATTGTTGTGCTTCTGTCAATGGAAATTTAAATATTTAAATACATATATAACCACATTTTGTTTATAGACAGCAGCCTTTTCTAGGAACATGAAGTATCTCAGTAGTAGCCATGAGCTTTTGATATGCACACGAATGAGACAGCTACAATGGGTTCAGCTCCATTAACCATACAGTTATTCTAACTAATATAGGCAACGACACGTCTGATAGGAGTTATTGTTAATCCGAACATTAGCGCCAGCTCGTTCGCTCCTCTCTATTCTTCATTGGAAACCAGGGCCCAGCGGAAGACAGGACCAGACAAACTGAATTAGTGTTCTTTTCATCATCCGTGACCGGCGAGCTTTCTGATAACCCTGATCTCATTATGGACGCTAATTGTTAATTCCGCCATCCTCTCTTCTCTCTCCATACACACTTGTCTAGGACATAGAGCATGTGTGCAGTGGTGTTTACTTCCTGCCTCCTAATGGTCCAATATCCACTTTTAGCCTCGTCATTCAGAGCATGAACAGCAACATGAGAGATTTATGGAGTTAGGAATGGAGTCTGGCACATTTAATCTTGCTCATGTTTCTGACTGAGCTGTCAGTTTTACTTCAGCTCTGTCTTTCCCTCCTGGTTTTCAGCCATTACAAACTGTATGCAAAACACTTAAATTACTCCATTTATACATTTATACACAGCATATGAACAGGCCTTCATATAAATGATTGAACACATCACTTGTGTGTGGGTTTTTATTGAAACTCAACACTATATCTGTAAGTAATGTTTATTTGTTTGTTTGTTGTTTGTTGGTTTGTTGGTTAGCAACACATGCATAACAATTCTTTATGTCCTACTTCATGAATTTGTTTTTGGGTTAATTTTCAATTTGTCTGCTCTCTTTTCCATCTGGAGCTGCTACAACTAAACAGTCAGAGTGATAAGGCAGCTTTTGAGGCCTGCTGGTTGAACCACCTTTGACCCTGACAACCTTCTGGTTGGACCCACCTTTGACCCTGCAACCTTCTGGTTGGAAGGTGATCATCTTACTTCCAAGCAGAGTTGGGGTTACTCATTAGCTGGTAACACGTTAGAGTACAAATTACGCTTTTAGAGTAACAAGGAACGTTAGCGTTGTCTGTGCACCCATGTAACCTAGTACTCCCAAGTTAGTTTCAAATCAGTAACGCGTTAGTTTTGGTTACGTCATCATCTCTTTGTTGGTCTCATCACGTCGCCACAATCCCAGAGCTCGGCTTGTTGTGGGCATGCGCACTGCGCAACTAGTGACTGGGAGTCTTTTCCTCATGCCAAAGAGACATTTTGAAAAACTCCTTCTCCTTCGTTATAACCACTAATTTGTTGCTGAGGAGTAAATGTAGGGTAACAGCGATGTGGTGAGTTTAATTTAAATAAATTACAAGCCTAAAACAAGCGTGTTCTGTTGTTGTGCAATTTGCCTTAGTGATGTTTTTCATTGCTTGAGGACAGGCCTACACGCGCTTATTGTATGGCATTGTGATAATCTGCATAACATAAAAGATAAATAAAGCACAGTCAAATGCATTTACTTTAATGTTTATTTGTTATTTTAATGATTTTGTTACTGTGTTTGTAGGAAAGCCAAGCCTTCGTGTTCGGAGGAGAAAGCTCCAAACCAATTAAGGCCTCACGTCAGGTTTTACCTCTGTTTTGCTGTCTGTGAATGAACAACGCAAATGGATTGTCGGCAAACGATATAGGTTGTACAATAATGTTGTGTTGATTTTTGGTAACGCAAGATTACTCTAACACTTTACTTTTATAACACAGTAGCGCAATGTAACGCGTTATGTTTCCAGGGCAGTAACGAGGTAACGTAACGAGTTACTTTTAAAAGTAACGCTACCCAACACTGCTTCCAAGTAATCATAAAAGTTGCACTACACAGTCTTTTTCCCAAAGAGGTACTCCTGTTAGCTGTTCCAAGAAATTGAATGAAGAATGACAGCGACGACAAGCCTTGGTGTTGGATGCAAATAAAACATTAACCAATATATATATTTTTTAAACTGGATGGCACAACAGTGACAAAAAACATTATCAAACACCAATGATTAAAAAGAGATCTAACTAATAACTGCATCATGGCTCTTTTGATTTTGTAATATTGGTCGTTAGTGTCTTTTCTGGTTAACAAGTTTGCTCAAGACATAAAGCACACTTTTTCAATGCACACCTGGCAATCCCTCAAATCATAGCGTTCACTGGCACACTGGTTGAAAATCAAGATATTATTGCACATAATTAGGCACTAAAAGTATACAATTGAGTATAGGCATAAGGTCAAATTTGAATGACTCATCTTAATATGTAGAATTTCTAAATCCTTAGGGTTAGAAAGCTGCAGTAGAAAGCTTCCTGTCTTGGAGATCCTATTCACTACAGCATTCAGAAGATATAGTTACAATTAAAATGTGTCAGTGAAACAGATTTGTAAATTAGGAAATAATCAATAATCCAAAAATATATGCTCTCAGATCTCTAAAATTGTTGTTTGAGGTACATTTATGAGGCCAAAATGGTGTGCTCTGTGAAGTCGGACAGGAGCACTCCAGCTGTATTTTCCATGTTCAATTCTATCATGTACACACTGTGAGTAATTGCTGGGGCTTTTAATCGGGGTCTTATCAGTGTCCTGCTATTAATTAAAGCTTGATTGGTAGAATAAATTAATCTCACTGTGGTTGGTCCGATCAATAACCCATATGAAAGCTCTATTAAGCACTGAAGCCAGAGAGCGCTGTGTGTGAAGAAGTTTGACAGTTTAATGGCCAATGAGATTACGTGCAATTTTTCCACCCATTAATCATAATTTCTTGGGCAAACAAGGCGGTATTACATTTTTCTTAAATTAGCGTCCGCCACCTGCTTGTCTCCATGACATGTATTTGCTTTATCTTGAATGTTCCACAATATAACATCAAACATTTTCTTTCTCCATGAAGACAAGCGGGGGCGCCACAAGAGTCAACCTCACTCATTGTAAGAATGTTTTTCAACTGAATGAATGCAAGATTCATTTTATATCATATTGTGGAACATTCTAGCTAAAGCATGTCCATGTCAACAAACACCTGAAAGAGAGAATATCAGAAAAGTTACATAGCGTACCTTTAAACAATCTTGAAATATGTTCGTACTCATAAAGCAAAAGGCCACATTTGTATGATGATACAGTTGCACACACATCAGAAACATAGCACCAATGAATGCCTGTGTTGAGTAAGTACAATTAAACTAAATTAAGTAAAAATAATTAGAAAGCATTAATACAATACAATAGCTTGGTTTATCTATGTTAATTTCACCAGTTTCTTTATGCGTCTTTGCATACAGCTTACTTCTCTGTTTGGTATGCATTTACTATTCTCCACATAAATGACACAATCATGATTACTGTTGTATAAACCCAAAAATCTACAGTGCATTGCACATTAAATACACATAACACATGCTGTATATTTCATTTTTAATAAATCAAACTGCCTGAAAAGTTTCATCAACAGGGTGGTCCGTTCACAACCCAAGTGAAGCAAACATTTTAAAACAGAGAATATGTATGAATACTGCTTTTCTTCAAGTCGCTCTTTTGTAGGGGTGAAAGTCAACGTTTTAATGGAAAACCAGGCAGGGCATCCCCTACCACTTCTTTGATCGACCAAATAAAGATTTATGATTCTGATTAATAATATTATTATCTGGAGTTCATTGTTTCTGGGTGTCAGCTGAACAACTTCATATCAGTGCCACTAATGCATTGGAAACACTACAGCTGTGTGTTTAATAATATCCCCGTTAGGAAAGCCATTCGTTCTCATTTCAGCTGCAAGTCTCATTTGGCTCAATACAGGAGTTGTACACCTCACCAATCTTGCTGAGACTGTGGGGAATATCAGACAAATGAAGGATAGAAATAGCAATATTTACTGTCTTCAAAACATGTTCCAATATATGGAGATTTTATATTAAATACTGAAGCACATCAGGCTCCGAGCTGGGTTTCTTGATGATACATCAGCTGTTGATCACATTTTATGTGTGACAAAATATGAACCCATAACCAGTGAGATTATTATTTTTTCTAGGCACGGTTTTGGTTAACAGGATGAGGTGTCTTAACAGCAACTTCATCTAATGCACTGTCACCAGAAAAATCCAAATTACACAATTTTTAACAGCAAAACAACTAATCACTATTGGAGAAATTAGGCAAATGAGACTCACAAGCCCTATGGAAGCTATAATTCAGGGGTGTCAAAATTTGGCCCGCGGGTCGTGGGCCAAACATAACGTAAAAAATAAAACTATAAAAGCTATAAGAAATTAATAGCTTTATATAGTCTAGTCTGGACACTGTTGCACAAATCTGCAGCAGGTGAAAGACTGAGTCCATATTCATGCAGCAGCAGGAACAGGAACATGGAAATGTGACTTGGGTTTTGACAATTCTCTTTTAACGCTGAAGGTAAATTCACTAAAAATGAGTTTTATGGACTTGTAATAAAGCAAAAATGTCCAGGCTGAATCCATATAAAAGTCTTGTTCATTTTTCATTTTGTGTAATTTTTTACTTGTGGGTTTGGAGTACAAACTGACCCTGATGCTTCCCATAAAGATTTATTTGACTGGAAATGGGAGGGTTACAGTTTTATTTTTATGTACAGCATACCAAGCAGCGTGAGAGTTTTCAAAATGGAATAAATAATGAAAAAGTCCAACGTCCCACGGGTGGGACGCACTAAGCATAAGGGGTTTAACCCCTTACGGGTCCGCCGTCCCCCTGTATGTTCGGTGGGCCAGATTAAAAAGTCTGGCGGGCCACATTTGGCCCGCGGGCCTTGAGTTTGACACATGTGCTATAATTCATAAATTATGAACTGTAGCAGCCCATATTATCTTTTTCAATAACTTTTGAGAAATAGATTTTTTGTTGTTGAAGTCATCTCTTTTAGCGATGCGCACTACTCAGGGGTGCACAGTTACAATAAACGAATGTGGTGGCAAAAGAGCTAATCGACCAAACAGTGCTGGTCACAATGGGGCACCAGCAACCCTTAATCACTGAGCTGCAGCAAATTAATTACCACAATCATCCACCTACGGCAAATTAATTATCACAATCAATCACCACAAATTATACAGGGCCTTAAAATAGTTGCATGGTCAAACGGCAATCAGCACCTCCAGCCCACACCCAGAGCAGGGTGCACCTCTGCACTGCTTGTATACATACACACACAAGACTAATGGAGACAGAAAGACGGCAGGCTCATTTAGCAGCAAATGTCATCTGCACAGTTTTTTAATTAGAGCACCAGAGCCTCTCGAGACACAGGGGCAAACCAGGGGGTGGAGCAGGGGAGGAGAGGTGGAAAATTACAGGTCTCGACAACAAAGGGTGTTATCTATTAAGAAGCAGCAACTTACAAAACACAGATGTTACTGTAATGTCAGCAATGTCATATTGTACTGTATCTAGTGTCCTAAAATTAATAGAGATAGACACTATAAAAAATTAATAAGTCAATTCAGTTCTTGGATTAACACTAATCTGGGCCGTGTGCTTGTTGTGGGCAGCACCTTTGGGACAGTAAAGCAGCGTATAGTGTGACACAGTGATGGCGACTGAGAGCACACACTTGCACAGAAGAACCCTTCTACTGTTACACTTGCACAATGCTTGAACCCACACCTTGGGAAAACAAGCTTCAGTGCTTTTATATGTCTTCATTTGGTTTCTATAGCCTTGTTTCTGGCATGTCACAGTGGAGAATGTGAAGATTTAAGATACTTCTTTATTGTGTGAAAGTCCCCTGGTGGCCTTAGGTCCACATCTGGACATGGTCTCAAACTGTCCTGACAGGAAATCTATCTGCATGTACGTGTGCATGTGTGTGGTATGTGTGGAGGGATGCATCTGGGTGACAGATAAATTGAAAGTGAGGCCAACAAGTCCACCAGATCACAATGAGAGTGACGAGGACAAGACCACGGTGAGAGACTGGGAGAGAATGCTGGCATTAAGCCCAGGCATGACATGTGTGCGTGTGTGTGTGTGTGTGTAATTGATTGACTTTTAATGTGTTCCCCAATGAGGAGTCACTGACAGCAGGGAAGGAGGAGAAAAGGAAGGACGTAGAGGAGATTGTCCACAGTGGTTGCAAAGTCACATCAGAGCATGTGAAGCACTGCATCGACTGCTGCGCCATATTGTAGTTTTACAAATCGATCCTACTACAGCTGTTACCGGCCATAAAAGTTATAACACATGATAATAACTGACTGTAGTGCTCAAGGTTGGAATAACAACATTTTGTGCAATGCCATGAATATTGCGTGTAATTTCTGTTGTTGGTTGTTTAGTGATTTGTTAATGATGTAACACAGATGCAAGAAGTTCTTCTTTGAGATTGTGGCATGACTGAAATGACAATAGGTGCTTTCAGATCAAAACAAACTCAGTTTCTCTGACTTTCCTCTTCAGATTAGACTAATGTGAACACCTTTTTTAACATCAGATGACCCTTGTATAGTTTATAGTGTAATAGTATAATACTCAATAAGCACAGATTGATAAGGTGTCCACATTACTCTTTAATTGTGTGGAGTTATCCACGAAAAGACCTAAAGTGTAGGTTAGTATTCTCACTTAAAAACACAGACTGTTTTGTTTGCCTTAATCCCCCAGCTTCTCTCGACGTCTGCTTCCATCTTTTTGCTGGTTGTTAGTGAGTGTCCAAGGTCAACTTCTTCAGTGTGGAGTCAGCCTCAGCACAAGCCTTTGATGTGTTCACACTGCGATGGAGGAGAGGGGAGGGCTTGTAAGGTTGGATAGCAACAGAGGAGCCTTAGAAATATGTCTTGAAAAAAATATAAAAGAGGTAATGTGAAGAAAGAAGATGAACCTTTTATTTAAGGACTTGTGGCACAAACCACTACTTGAAATGTGTTTTTAGCAGTTAGCAGTTCAAAGGTCATAAAACGCATATTTTTTTCTATGTGTGAGGATGCAGTCTATTAAAGTGTCTGCTGTGGCTGATGTATGGACTCTTGTCAGGGATATGAGGTTTAGATAGGCCGCAGTCTGATGTAGATAGAGTTTGTGTAATGGAATCCAGTCCCACATCACTTGGGATGGGGCGAGAGGGTGGGGCTAATTCAATTGCCCCCTTCCACACCTCACAGTATTGTCTGAGGCTCCGGGATAAAGGATGGACTTTTTTACAGGTGAGTGCACAAGGCAAATCTGTCAGTCAATCCAAATGTTGTTTTCATCCCTATAATTTGTGGTCTCGTAGAGCCCGGCAAACGTCTTAAGGACACAGAAATCAATTGTTAATGCAGAAGACCTTCACAGCACATCAGGTAGACTCACGTTGGATTCAATTATTTTTGCTTTTAATCGTTATGTTTTCTTGCTGCTTGCTTGAGGAAAAGCCCTTTAACCAAGAGATAATGTACTTTTCGCAGATCTTGTCATGTCACATGCAAACCCATTTGCAATTACCACATATGTGGATTAAAATATATTATTTATTACCTTTATTGTTAAAATGACTTAATAAAAGCAGAAATGAGGCCTTGTATTTAAACAATGCATTTAAAGCTTGCGGGACAGATGAAGAATCATTACCCTTATAACTGTACATAACTTACTTCTCTTGTCTATCTGGTTCTTAAAGGCAATCGACTGAAGCCCTGGGATTCTAATTTTGTGGTCATTTATATTGGTGCAAAACCTTATACCTAAAATAATACCTCTCTTGTTTTTGTCCTCCAGTCTATTGGTCTTTGGTGCTCTTCCTCCTTTCTCAATACTTGACTATTGTTTGTCCCTGCTCATCACACACCTTTCCCTTTATTCTCTCCTCCCACTTTCTGGCTTCATCAGTGCAGTGAAGGAGAAACCTGTTTATGATGACAGCTAGGGGACTATCTGCTTCCACAATAACTAGACTTTATTGTAGTGTCATAAAACTTCAGAAAATGGGCTCAGGTTGATATATAGTACTGGGTATCTTCAGTACAGCTTTTATTCGCCTCCACCTTTGCACAACCACATGTGTGCCTACTGTATGGAAAGGGACCTCATTGGTAATGTATGAAGAAGATAACAAAAGCTGCTGACAAGACTCAATAAAAAAAAAAATATATATATATATATATACTTTTTATTAACTTTTATTTAACCAAGTAAGAACCCAAGACCTCTTTTTCAAGAGGGTAAGGGTAAAATATGACAGCACCCAGATCATAAAAACATTTACACAATTAAGAGACATTTAAGAGCAAATAAAAACAGACAATTTTTATAGGATTTTATTTAGTTGTTTTTTTGTTTTTTTAATCGCTTCAGATCCAGAGCTAGCAGGAAATCTTTTAAAACCTTAAGAGCAGCTGTGAGCATACTAAGTTTCTTTCTAGAACCAGACTGAAAGTTAGATAAAATATCAATAGCATCAAAAAAGTCTTTCAGCTGGATGCTGGCCATCTTTTAAAGGCTGCCACACAAAGTTTAGAAATAGGCCACCTTTTAACAACAGGAGTACAAATGCAGATATCCAGATTATAGTAATTTTAGCTCTTTTCAATCTTAAAAATGTGAGTTAGAGGCGCAGCTATAGATTCTGCAGCCAGTTTCAAGAAGAAGAGTTCCAAATTATATGGACTGGCCTTATTTGTGTCCAGGGACTTTAGCTCACCGAGAACATCACCACTGGAAAAAGAAATAGATTTCAGAACCGGTTGGTGATTTTGTCCCTGATTGACTAAGCGATAAAGAATCAAAAAGCAAACCAGCCGATATAAAATGTTCATTAAACAAAGGCAACATTTTAGCTTCATCAGTCAGTTTTGCAGTCACAGCATCGGATTTTCAAATTTCAGTGGACGAACATGGATTGTTTTGTCCTAAACTTGCGTAACTTGCATGCTTTGGAGTTGATCAAGAAAACATTTCCAAGCCATATCTATGTCTTCAATTAGAAAAATCTTGCTCCATTTTCAGTGAGAGAGGTTTTGTAAGACTGCCTGCACATTGAAGTGCTTCAGGTTACCTTTGATAAAAATGTGAGGTTTTGGTTTTGGTAATCTAGCATTGCTGACAATACCGATGGCAGTTATTGCTCAGATCATTAGCAACAACACCAGTGCTTGTGTACTTAAGTGGATTATTGGTCAAGAATAGGTCAAGTAGATGACCTGGCAGTACATTTAATCTTTGTCTGAGTAGGGCTGTCAATTAATTGGGACAAGTTTAAAGAGTCTCAAAATCAATTTTAAAGCTTCTGATGAAATAAATAACCCATTGTGGTTAAGGTCTTCCACTAAAATAAGATCATTAGAGTTAGCCCCGACAAGCTGACGAAAGAGTGAGGTAAGAGCTTCATTTCAGGCCGAGGGTTGGCGATAACAGCACATGGTTCTGAGTGACTTACTCATATTAAATTCTAATTTAAAGCCTAAAGATTCAAATTGTCTGGGTATGGAAACCGAAGCTAGAATCGCATGATACTTGCTTTTAACGTAGGTTACTCCTCCATCTTTTTTGGGGCAATCACAGTGATAAATATTGCAGATATAAAAAATAAATAAATCTTTGTATGAAAATGGTTTAGTCAGTGTCATTGGCCTTTATCCACATTTTAAAAAATCTAGCTTGGGAAGCAGACTGCGAACTATACTTGACAAATACCCCTCATAAATGACTTCCAAATATATCCAACTTTGTAAATTGTGTTTAAACCATCAATAGTCTGTAGAGTATTGACAGCTTGCGGAGTGACAGAGCTTTCAATGTTCAGACTACATAACTTAAATTCCTGTGATGTAGGGTGCAGTGATCCAAACACAGAGCATGTGTCTGGTGGCTGCACTGTGTGGAGATTCAAGAAAAAGGGCAGCCAACACCACAGACACATCTTGAAGTAGGTGCTGTGAGCTAAATAAACACAAAACTCAGGCAGAGATGACAATCCCCATGAGGGTATGTGCAGGCAAGCACAGCATTACATACTTACCTGTTTTCCAAAACATAATCTGACAGCATGTCCACAAGAGCTACCATTTCTCCAGTGAAAGAAAGCCAAACAGACCTAAAAAGGTGTCTCTTCACAGGCAACAAGTCTGCTTGGATCAGATCCATCAGCTCATCAACATCAAAAAGCCAGGGAAATACCTTGCCCCTGAACGCTCATGCAGCATCAAGCTCCCTCCCCACTGGAAGGGAGCAGGTCAGAGCCACTAATATTACCACAGGAGCACATGACCATAATCTGACTGGATGCTCTGAAGAAAGATGCTGATTTGATTCGACAGTAAGCCAAGGTTGCATAAGAAGTAAGTGTATATTCAGTGTAAGATTTAATTAGAGCACAAAAAGTCTAAGTCTACGGTTTTCTAATGATTTAAAAACAGCAATTTCATTCACCCTGAAACCATATATAAAATGGATTAAAATCCATTTCTTGAGTAAACTGTTGCTTGAAAAAAGAATAAATCCCAATTGTTTCTAAATTCAACTTTATTCCAAGCAATTTCACTGCCCTGTTATTGCTACCTTAAATTACACTGTATATTAAAACTTTTGTATATTTTCATCTGATTTGTTTTTGTGAAGATCATGCTGGATATGGCACCCTCTAAAGACAGTGACCTCACACTTGACTTCAGTGCTGTTTATACCCTTTCTCTGTCAGATGCCATCATTGCGGGTGTCACGCAATCAGTGAGAGGTGCGAGTTTGTTTGTAACAGTGTGATGTCTCACAGCGGGACATGGGCCAGGGAACTGGGGGTCATTGTGAAGTGTTACAGCCACAGGGATTTATACACATATACACCCATGCACGCACACCTACGCACTCACACACACACACACGCGCACGCACACACACACACACACACACACACACACAGGGAGAGGAACATTTGCGTTGAGTGGTAACTTCAACAAAACAGAGCAAAACATGTGCAAAATCAGGTATTTCAACAAATGAGAATGACGTGATATGTTTCCATAAAATAGTGCTCAGTGTTCAGGGTATTCACCAATAAGAACGCACTTATAAGACAAATGTAAAAACACAAATTCCGAAACACACCCCAGTTGTACAACATGACAACTAAGGTGGTTCTTCTGCCAAGTTCCCTGTCCTTCTAAACAAGCAGTGCTGATGTAACCAGTTTATCAATGTGTTTGCAGCAGAAGCTTAAACATTCATTAAAACTCACTTTCATATCGATGTTTCCCTTCGCTGAAAATGGCCCTTCTGCCATTGCTTGTGGTATTTACACAGTATGGTATGTCAAGCCCAAAAAGATGATTATTCAAGCATGGAATATCACTGTTCAAGTATGTCTGTAAAATGTAGTCACCTGCACCAAGTGAAACAGGTGTGTGATTTGCACGATATCGAGTTGGGCTGATGAGAAGATTTATTACAAACATAAACTACTGCAGATGATTACAGTGGGGATATGATTTATGCCTGCTTCATTGAGGCAATCAGCATAATTTCCCTTGGTATAACACACAAACAGAGGGGGGGTGAAC
Source organism: Chaenogobius annularis (assembly GCA_015082035.1). Taxonomy (NCBI): domain Eukaryota; kingdom Metazoa; phylum Chordata; class Actinopteri; order Gobiiformes; family Gobiidae; genus Chaenogobius; species Chaenogobius annularis. The sequence continues at coordinate 132,205 of BJKM01000662.1, forward strand.
TGAAGCGAGCACACACACACAGACCACACACTGCGCAGTTATCATAATGATGTCATACTGTGAGAGCGTCTCAGACGAATATCGTCTCTCTACACAGCAGTGCTCCCGCTGTGCACAGCTCTTTAAATATGTAGCCATCACCTAAGGCTCCAACAGGTAAACACCAAACACAGCTTGCTCTCTGTGACAAACACCTGCGCATCAAATACTCCAGCACATGCAAACTCTCTAAATAGACTTCGTGAGCAAACTTCAGCTATTTTAAATATTAGACTTTAGTCCCTTTAAGCCACATACATCTAAGTCCAACATTTAGCAATAATAATTTTAAAATGCTTTTGATTTTTACAACTTAAAATGATATCAAACAGCCCTTCTCACACAAAATACCACCAGTTTAGACAAGGCTAAATACAGTAGCTGCTTGTCAGTTGCCTAATATCCTTCAAGGACAATGCGGTGCTGATGCGAATGAGGCTTGTTAAGGTTTTGAACTTCTTTAAAGAAATTTAACTTGAAGAGAACTACATATTATGCATCGATCATATATTCGCCAATATACAATGCATTGATCTTGTATTCACTATTATACAATGTTATGCTGCTCTTTGGTCTGTGGCGCTGTATTTTTCCACTCTGACCCCCAAGGTTTGACCAGTCTCAGGTTACACGAGCAGACAAAGAGAAAAAGGTGGAGACCATGGTGGAGGTCAGATTGGCAAGGAGCCAATCACAGCCCTACCACACGGACTTCCTGTAGGCTCATGCATATTCATTTTCTGTGTCTATATACTGGCAAACTGTGGCTGTCCCGTTACTCTCCGGAATTATGAAGACGCGAGTAACGAGTGTTAGGCACCCGGAAGTCCAGACGTCTGTATAGATGACTTTGTTAGGAGAATAAAAGAATGCGTAATTGAAACTCATGAATCTTGGTCATCTATAGCTGGTATGTATTAGTAACTGATAGAGTAGATCTTGTTGACTTTCTCTCCTCTTCCAGTTTCTGAACACGCAGATGTCCGAGTTAAATAGAACTGGACATATTTCTTCAAACTGAACATCAAGAATTACTCAAATATACGTTGGTGAAAAAAATCCAACTTCGGGTATGCCTTTGGGGAGGCTGAGCATTATAACATTTGACATAAGGAATTAAAATTGGGATGTTGTACTCAAATGTTTGAAAAAGTCTTAACTCGTCCCAACTGGACTCATCCTTGTGGCCTTCAGACAGTGTGCTTTGAGTCTTTCTAGCCAAGTGCCTAAATAGCACCATCACAAGGCTGTGTTTTGAACTGATGATCTGAATGAGTCTTGTTTTGGCTAAATGGTCAAACCTTTTATTTCCCTGGCGAGCTGTTGAGCTCATTTGTGCATGGCATCAGTCTTCTAGAATTTGATGAGGCTAAAATTACTGTGGTATTTTATTGAGCTTGTTGTGCATTACCTATCAATCATTTCATCATCAAGATACAGCCGGCCTCCACACAAGTCATCTTAACATGTTTATGGAAGCAGCAGGATCAATATGTAACCAGCCCCTGGCCATCAGCAATCGATGCAGCCGCATATGCCGAGGACATAGAGAGAAAATACAAAGCAGTGACCACAAACATAGAGGAGACCAATCACTGAGCTGAACTTTTACTTTGTATTGTACAGTATTTCTTTAATTTACGTTCCAATCTTTAAGTAATTAATTAATATATTTTATGTATGTATTTGATAGGGACAGCGCATGTTAATGGCCAGACAGATTCTTTGCTCTTTTCATGCTTTTAGACTGCTTTTGACACAGATGACCATGCGCATCTTGTAAATAACCTTCAAACAAATAGAGAGACAAGAAAAAATTAATATTTTGGACTTTATCAAACAGGCTTGTCACAACAGTGCCAAGGGCCTTGCGCTGTCTGTCTTTGCACATTGATAACACACATAGCCATCAGTCTCTGTGAGCTCCTGTGACAGTGGGATGACCATGCCCCCCACAGGCTATAACCCCTCCAAAACCTTCTCAAAACACTTTAATTAAAATGTCTCCTACAATTACAGCACATCCCGATGCTTTGACCTTCACACCTTCATTGGAGACTGTCACACCGGCTCTTCTCACCATTCTCGCTTCTCTCTCATGTCTGCTGTTCTCCTCTCCAATCCAACTGTCTCTGAAGTTTCTCTTCAACTTTCCTGGGAGCTACTTTGGAGAGTCTCAGGGACGTTCACTAGACCCTTTATATTGGGGCACATGCCCCGATATAAATCTGGTTTGCCCAAGAAAATCTCCAGCATGCTCTGAGGGATGAAAGAGCTAAGAACTCACAACGACACGAAAAACACATTGCCTCTGTGTGCAGCTCACAGTAAAGGCTACTGTACATAGGTACAGGCTGATATTAGGCTATAGTCATGTGATATTAGGCAATAGGTTACAGTCTAGGCTATGGTACTGCACGAAGCATGAGGAGTTTGGACAGCACCGAGATGATCCGTGCCATGAACGCTGTTACTGATAGGCTCATGAGGCTGAATCTGTCTAATCAGCAAATAACGAGATATCAATGGGTCACAGCCTAAACTGGGCCACTTCCATCCTCATAGTTGTGTTGTTAGATGCAAAAATGTTATCAAAGAGTTGGTATATAGAATCAATCGCACAAGTTACCGAACCGAAGCGTGACATATTTCTCACAATATTTCAGTTGGATCAGAAGCAAAATAAAATGTGAGTCCTAACAAACGTTTGACGTTTTAGTGTTGGAATGTGAAAGAGTACTATTTTGTGTGGGAGTGGACAGCTTTTCCGACTCAAATCCCATATGATGTAAATTGGGGCTGTGACATTTCACTGTCAAAAGCAAAAAGGTAATTTTACAAAATAAAACCTGCATTTCCAAAGGGTCTTGTTAATTTATATCTATTTGGTCAGGACAGTGCATGTTAATGAACATGGACTAATTTTCATCCCAACACACTCTTAGTCATACATATGTTTTAGGGGTAGGGGAAATCGGAGTACCCGGTGGAAAACTAAGCAGACACGGAAGGAGAACAATACAATGCAAACTCCATACAGAAAGGCCCTGCACCACCTGGGAATCAATCCAAGGACCTTCTTGCTGCTGTGCTATTGTCTCGCCCAAGTTAAGGTTAAACAAAGCACAAAACAGAGATCACGGGTGGTCTCATTTATTTTTCAAAGCTCGGGACCTCTACGCTTTTCTGAGATGTCTGATGTTTTTCCAGAGATCTGCAGTAGCCACTCGACTCTAGTGGCTAGTTTGGGGGTCACTTCCCCGAGTGTTCCGATGACCACGGGCACCACTTTTTCCTTCACCTTCCACGCCTTCTCCAGCTCTTCTCTGAGCCCTTGGTATTTCTCCAGTTTCTCATGTTCCTTTTTCCTGATCTGGCCATTGGTATTGCCACATCAACCACAACGGTTGTTTATCCAACAACCCAATGTCTGGTTGGTTTGCCATTACCACTCTGTTTCTGGAAGTCCCACAGGATCTAGAGAATGACTGAGCAGTCATTCTCTACCACCTTTGGAGGTGTTTTCCACTTTGACCTTGGGGTTTGCAGTCTACACTCCACACAGATGTTCCTGTACACTCTGCCATACTTCACTTATGTTCTGGTGGAACATCCCATGTAGGGGCTTGTCCTCCCATGGGACATTTACTGAGCACGTCATCTGTTGAGGCCTTGTCCTTGACGTACTTGTGGATCTTGGAACCCTCCATGCATGGTGAGAAGCTTTTGTGTCTTAATGTCTGTGGTCTGTACCTCTTCCTTTGGCCACCTTATTATTCCTGCAGGGTATATGATCACTGGCTAGCTGTTTATTGCCCAGGACTTGTTTTTGCCATTGAGCTGGCTTGACATACTTGCTTTAGATATTTGTCTTTTTTTTGTTTTGTTATATGTTTGTTTCTCTTTTTTTGATTAAGATTCAAAATGAACAAACCAAAGAGCCAACCATATACAAATTATATTGGGGCATCACAATTGTATTTCAATTCTCTTGTCAAATCCCTTATGATGTGCAAAACATGCAAAGACACACTGAGACAAAGTTCTCTGAAGCTTATCTAAAACGGGAAAAAGTGATGCCGGCTCTGACCTGTTTGGTTATCCCATTTATAGAGGCAGTTCTTTGATTGCTTCTTTCACTGGACAGGTTCCCATCATGTATCACACAGATGCAGCTGTTACTCTAGTCCCGCTTAAGTAAAACCTATCTATCTTCTGCTTTGTCCTGCCTGCTCCCCGTCCTTAAGATCCATCTCTTGTGTTCTATATCTGTCCACCTCTCCATGTGCTGGCTTCTTTATCTTCTCCCCTGCTCCTCATCATACTAAACCTTTTATTTCCTATGCTCGGTCCTCTACTCCTTGCAACACATTTTTGATCATGTTTCCTGTTGCCTTAATTTCTGTACCTTTGTATCTGTAGGTTTTAATTTTGCTGCTACATGCTAAGGTAGGTGTGGAGTAGGGACATCCCATAGGCGTACTTGGCCAAGTCCGGATCTCCAAGTAATTTGGTCTGGCCCAGAGGCCCCGGTTCATCTGAAACACCACTCTGTTAAAGCACAAACGGGTTATGCTGCAGACACAGTAAATAACAGTTTCATTGATGATTTGGTGTAAATGTAACATGGCCCGTGTGCTCCGAGTGTGTGTAAGTCTGCTCGACAATGAGGAACATTACGTGCAGTGGCACCGGAGGACAGCATGTTTTCCTATCTTTGTCGTTGGATTGAAAGGTCTGCGCTAGTGCACGGTACGTCAGACAGCTGTGTGTGATATGTGGGTTGTCCCATGAATCGGGTTATGACATGGACCTCGGTCTTGTCCCGGGACATGAGCACCTTTGCTTTTGGCGCGTCTAAATTCATGCCTTCGTGGGCTATAGAATTGATCTATAAGAGGCGGTCTATAAGAAGGGGTTGTGTGTGTGCATGAGGAGAGATGAAGACGGGACTCGTTTGGACCACATAAACAGTGGAATTAGTCTGGCATAAGAAAGAAATGTCCCATTAATCACTCAATCACTTCCAGTGACGTACCTAGTCACTACCCCGAAGAAGGACCAAAACAAACCTGACACCAATCAAAAATCAGCCAGACGCAGCTCTTGGAGCAAATAATGATAATCACTAAACTCTGCTCACCTCTGAAGTTTCCACGGGACCCAGACAAGCCGCCGAGCCGATCGCCTCCGTTTTTAGACTTTTAAATACACCAAATCCACTTCCTCAACCTGAGGACAGCAACATCGGGAAACATTACTCCACTGCGCTTGTGCACTTGACGCGTTGGACGCATGTCTGCTGGTGAGTTTATTTTTGGGATGCACGTCTGCGTCCAGGATGCCTGCCTTCAAATGTACAGGGGTCCAACTCGGGCGTCAAGCGCAAATTTGGACTCCGTGGTGTGAACGTAGCTTTAGACTTGCTTTAGTTCTGCTATAGACCTGCTTTAGTCCTACTTTAGACCTGCTTAATCCTGCTTTAGACCTGCTTTGGTCCTGGTTTAGACCTGTTTTAGACGTGCTTTAGACCTGGTTTAGTTCTGCTTTAGACCTGCTTTAGTCCTGGTTCAGACCTGCTTTAGTCCTGCGTTAGACCTGCTTTTAGACATGCTCACACAATAAAACTCTTCCCAGTCACACTCGAGAGTTTAAAAAACGCCTTTCTCTCGCCGCTTCCTTGTGAGCTCTCGTTGCGGTTGGTCCAACGAGCCAAGATGGCGCCACAGACGGATGCCCTTGCTTTTCGGTGCTCTTTGTTTTGTCTGTTTTTGTTCGTAAATTGTGGTCAGTGTGCTCTTACACCCGTGAAGAGCTCTTGTCCTTCTGATCCACAACTCCAACGGACCTAGTTCCAGTTTTTTTAGCTTCTGGTGCTGAATTAGCCCTTCTTTTGGCTAAAAGAGTGAGATGCCGCAGGCGAGGAAAACGCACGGGGGTCCTCATGCGCCTCAGGAGACAAGGCACATGGACGCCCTTACCTGGAATTTTCCTCTCCAACGTTCGCTCACTCTTCAACAAAATGGACGAACTGGCGCTGCTGATGAGACGAAACAGAGACTTTTCTTCCTCTCCTGTTTTGTGCTTCACGGAGACGTGGCTCAGTGAGCCGATCCAGGACAGCGCCGTGCAGATTGAGGGTTTTCATCTTCTTTGTGCGGACCGCCAGAAGGATCTCTCCGATTGAAAGCGGACCTTCCCTGACTCCTTGTGTATTATCCTGGGTGATTTTAACAAGGGTAATCTCAGCCATGAACTACCAAAGTACAGACAGTTCATTAAAGTGCCGACAAGAGAGCAGAACACGTTGGATCACTGTTACACAATGGTCAGTAACGCCTTCCGCTGATTATGGCTTTGTCCAAAATCACAAAGTGCCTGCCTGAGGTCCCATAGGATCACAAGCTTTTTCTTTTCCATTTTACAACTCATTGCTGCATGCTCCTCCATCACTTCCAGTTACGGAGGGAGAACTTTAAATTTGTATAATACAATGTGTCTTGGATTTGGGGGTCCCTGGAATAGGGGTCTACAATTATATTTTCGAGTGGCCAGATTTTTCGGAGGACTAGAATCCGGGGTCTGGATTACAAAATTGCGCTACAATTTTATGGTTTATCTCAAAAACAACTCCCAGCGGCTCAATTCAACAACAGGGAAGTTACCCCCCAAAGTCCTTCCCTTGTCTCAAGGTCCTCTCCACAAAAGGATTTACCTTCTTTTATAGAATACAGGTCAAGCAGGTCACATGACATTACATACTTGAACATTATTGGCCCAATGAGCCAAATGCTGGGTACAAGAACAAGGGTGGGTGTTTGTCGAATACATTCAAACTTTGGCCGTCTGGCTGCTGAAATAAACAATGCCCTGGCCGCAGGCTAGGTGTTTGCAAAGGGGCCCATCCTGGACACCTGGAGTTTGATCTCACCTGAGAGGAGCCAGTCTTTGAACAGCACCACCTCAGGGTTTTGGCGCACAATTAGCAATTGTGTGAGAGCATAAGGGTGATTTACATGGAGACAACGAATGTGGTATTTTCCTACCATAACAGCCCAAAGTAGTTTTTTGATTGATTCTTGCAGTCTTTAGCTGGACCTACTCCCCAGGATTAGTCAGCCTGGTGAGTGCCGTGACAAGCTTCCCTGTTTCACCGCATCCTTCAGGAAGCACTCTGTACCTGTAACACGCCCCCCGGGTTGGGCGGAGGAGGAGATCACTCTTCGCGAGGGTGGGGGCGAATCTCAAACTAAGCTGTCTGCATTTCAGGGTAGAGGAGCGGGGTCTAAGATATGGGTGATATTTTATAACTACTGTTTTATGGGTGTTGCACAAGACTTATTATTATCAACTATGCCCTTAGGGTAGAAGAGCCTAAAGCAAAGGTGCACATGTCCCAGGAAGAGACCATATTCAAAAAGACTTCGAAACACTCGGAGCACAAACATATTACATTTACATCAAATCATCAATGAAACTGGTATTTACTGTGTCTGCAGCGATAAATAAATAAATAATAATCATGGGAAACTCACCATATTGCTTGGCTGTCCGGAGCTGTCCTGCAGGCAGCCTATTGAAGACCCAAGGTATATCACTTTGATGGAAGTATATGCTGTGCGACAAATAACCATTGGTTATTTATTCCTGCCACATATATTTTTGCGCAGGTAGATATATATAATATTATTTTGTGCAACATTTCGCTGCGTTCAGTTGTATCAGATATAGCCCCATTTCCCCATCCCAGTGTTATATAATACTATTTCTTATCTTGTCTCACTCTGCGACCCTTTCGGTCTGTATTACTTTGGTGTTATCAAACCTGATAGATCAGAACTCTTTTCAAATGCGCTAGTGTTTGCGGTGTTCATGCAGACATTTGGCACCATATGCGACACGGATAAACAAAAGTGAGACTTATTCTGAGGTCAGTGTCTGTGTGTGTGATTGTTCGGGACCCGGGGGTCTGCAGTGGGCTCCTGTCACCTTGCCAGTCTTATCAGTTTGGTGTGACATGATAACCTTATCTCTGCCTAAGCTCTGCATAGCCATAGGGTCTGCCCTCCACACACACCCGCATGCACACACACATGCACACGCACACACACACACACACACACACACACACACACGCACACAAACACAGCCACACACACACACACAACACACACACACACACACACACACACACACACACACACACACACTCACACAGTAACTCATCCGCATGGCAATTGAGAGAAGCAGGAGTGCAGATAGGGATCAATGCTGCTAAATCAAGGACATGCTCTGTGCTGCTTCTCTGTGGCTCTTATCTATAATGGAAAAGCCATACATTTACTGCTCCCTTCCCAACATATGGTCATGGTCCATCACTACATGAAAAACAGATGCAAAGATGTGCTTCTGCCAAAGGCATAGCAAAAGAGCTCAAATGTCCACCATACAATATTTCCCAAAAATAATTTGATGTGGTACACACATTTGAAATGGATTTTGAAGGACAGAGACAAAAGGATAATTTTCTCATCAATTGGATTGATTGCATTTACTTTCTTTAAAAAGTAATATGTATTAATATATGTAATGTTTAAAGTGCTGTGCCGCAAATTTCAAATAGATTATTTAAAAATAACAGAAAGATAATGGTCACTTGACAGACCCACTTACTGTGGAAAGAGGGGTGAGGCAAGGCTGTGTTTGGTCCTCCCTCCTGTTTGCATTGTACTTGAATCCATTGGCCCAACATATAAACCAATCATAAAAAATCCATAGTGTTACAATTTATGGGATTGACCATAAAATTGCCTGCTACACAGATTTATATGACATGGTAAAAAACCTTGTTTCAGTTTTAAGACCCTACAACTATCAAAAGAAAGGTGGTTAGGGCCTACCTTTTCTGAAAAATTACCTTATTTCAGCTCAAATCCGAGCATTGCTGTACTTGGTGTGACCTGGAGTACGAGGCACAATGGAAAAATACTGACTGTAATGTTGTGCCGGTGATCCCTGTACAGGGCTTACTGGCAGATAACTGTTGAGTCATCTGGATGAAGTTGCAAATCCCTGAGTAAAATCAGTGCTTACAACATGGAAAAATCAAAACATGTAAATCAAACGTAGATGTTAAAATCTTAAACTGATTGGCCTATGACCGAAGTTTTATGCCAAATAGCACTGACCTGAGATTTAAAGTTGCACTGCGTAAAATTCCCTGTTTTACGCCGTAATATTCCCAGTCTTCACATTTACTGTACAAACAACTGTAGCTAATTGTTTTGTGTAGCCGCAGTGTTTGTTATTATCATTAGCTCGTCATCAGATCATTTATCGACAGCTATGGCGCAATGGCTGCGGTAAACGAACTAATAACAGTATAAACAGGACGTACCGAAGCCAAAAACATGAACGAAGACAAATTTACCTGTGTAATAACAAAGGTGAAAAAATATAATCTGATGTGCACCCATCTCCATCTCTTATCTGACAAGCGCCATCTCTTATCTGACGCCAGCGAGCAAAAGCCTGTCCGATGTTTACACTCTTCCTCCTCCGACATAGGCTTCGATTTCTTGTATCCTTCGGCCATGACAAACTACCAAAAATCCTAATGCTAAAAGCAGCTTCTTGTGCCTCGGGTAAAAGAGCTGAGCGGGGGAGTGCCGTAAAGCCGGTTGTTATTGTCACGTGACAGCGCGGGGCGCCCCAGACAAAGTTAGGTTGGTTTTTCAGCAGGGAAGCCCCGCTCAGAGCAACAGATCGCGTCTGAGGCCTTATAATTGCTCAAAGACACACAAAAACAACTTGATACAACCCACATATTTAGGTGAAAAGTTTCGCAGTATAAATTGGTGTAATCCCTCATTCGTCCAGAAGTGTTCCATTGTCGAAAAACTACAACTGAATCTTTTTCGATTACGCAGTATAACTTTAAGATCTGTATAACAAAAGGAATTGTAAAAGAAAATCTAATTAAAAGCTTTGATATGTTGAAGTAATCCTTTGGCTTCGAGAAACAGGACTTTTATAGGTATTTTTTAAGGATTTTAAAGAGTTATTATAATCAAGAAATAAAACAAATCAACGATTATTATAATTCCCTGACAGAAATCTTTATTAAGTCATGTAAATCAGAACTTTCAAGGAGACTAATATCTAAAGTATAGAAATGCATAAATGACCTGTACAACCAATCCACTAAATATATTAAATTAAAATTAAATGGAAAAAAGAGGGTAATTTTGTTTTGATGGACGTGGTGTGGGAAAATGTATGTACTTCACAATGGAGGACCACAAAGTCACACATTTTTTAATATTACCATGTCAAAGTGCAAAAGGAAAGGCTGAATGTTTGAGAAGATGTGGTTTTCAACAACAACAATAACAAGACATTTCAGACTCTTTTTGACACCACCATCCCACTCAATTTCAAAACTATGTATCTGAGCTTATTTGTTAATAATAAAACAAGTAAATATGTGTTCCTTGCAAGTTGACACTGATATTCTATCTCCAGACAAATCAAAGTTAGTTGCTCCAAAGTGGCTAAAACTTTCTGGTTATATACTGTATCTGTCTTATCTTATCTGTCAAAATGTAATGTATTAAACATGACTCTTATCTTAAAAGCCCCAGGGGAGGTTCATCAGCATTTTATGAAGCGGGGGTTCACACAAATCCTAAAGTGGTCTTATTAAGGTCCATATAAACATTGCTAACCAGTTCAAGTTTATTTAGGTTAGGCCAAGGCTCTGTGGACATCAAGAACAACTACTTTCTGCTGTGCTTTCAATCCTTTCATACATACATTTACATGGTTGAGGATGAATATACAAATTTGTCAAAAAATTGTCATGATCAAAATATTTATCACTGAAACTGGATTTCTGCTCAGTTTTATTTGAAAGTTCAGCTAAAAAAACTCAAATGTCCCAATTAAGAATATCGATAATTATTTTTTTGATTTCAGTCTCATTGCTGTATGAAATTTTAATTTAGTCAAACTCACGTACTCTCACAGATATTACCTACTTACTTTTCCTTGCTCCTCTTACGGCCTGGCCAAAGGAAATCATGTCTAGCCTGGGAATTGCATATCTCCCCTCTTTATGACAGTGAAAAGCAACAAGGACTTGTTTTCTAAAATGTTTTCTATAAATTCTTGATTGTTTGCTTCCGTCCCTGTTAAATACACTACCAAATATACAAATCCTGCTGCTGTAGATACACACCTTCAATATGTCCTAGTCTGCCACATTGACATTATTTTACGAACTTTTAGATTACTTTTTCTAACAGTGAAATAACCATCTATTCCAAAAAAAACATAGTTGGTCATTTTAATCTAATCAATAAGAAAAAATATATAACAATCAAAAAATCCAATCAAATCAAAATGCATGTTCTTCACTTGTCATAGTATCTTTGCAGAATGTGCATTGAGGTTTATTGGTTTCCTTCTGTTAAGCTATGATTGTGCCTCTTGTATAAATCAATTTGAGTAGATTGACCTGTGAGTGTTAGACCATATGTTCTGTCTGAATGAGCTGAGCCTAAACAGCACTTGTGAGGCTGCTGATTGGAACTGTTTGAATGTGAGCTGAAATGAGCGAGGGATCAGGCAGAGCAGGAGTGTGGGTGGAGGAAGGCAGGAGGTTAACGTGCGCAGAGCATCTTAAAGCTTGCTTGCCTTCGATTCATAGATGGGCAAAGATCAGACAGAATGGTAGAGCGCAGGTTTTAGCCTCTCAGCTATTTGCTATCTTGCATTCTTGCTTGTCTCGCTCACATTTTGTCAGAGATTTCCTCCACCTATATAGGATAGAAGGAGGAGCCAACGAAGCACACTGCTCTTATGCTCCCTACTGTCCTAATGTGGCCACCTATTCACAAAGACAGGTGGAGGATGGAGGAATATGGCTAATATCTGGGCCCAGCTTTGTCTCATGCCTCATTCTACCCCTCTCATTTGTGCTGTATGTTTGTGATTAAGGCAGCATGTATGTGCGCTTGGGGCTACAATGATCCATCAGTCTCCTGCACACTCAGGGTACAACCATTTCCCACTATCTCCTAGCCTCCAAACTCAGAAAACGTAATTTCGGGATTCTGTCTGTAGGTGTGCTCGTTCTTACCTCCCACTTCTGGATTAAAGTGGATGAAAATGTGCGATCAGCTTTAGGGGGGACAGCAGGAGGAACTTTTGGGCACAAACACAAGTCATAGGACTGTGCAGTTTACATGCTGTATATGTTCCTTTTTCTGTCAGTCACAGTCAAGACACATCACCAAATTAGTTTTTTATTAAAATAGTAGCCATATTAACTATATACTGAATATGTAAATACACATTTGTATGAGACAAAAGTTAAAAGCAAAAGGTACGCAAAATATGAGTCACATAATTTCCCAGAATTCAAAGTTGTTTTACGATTTGGTGCATTATACATTCATATATTATACATTGACTGCAGTTCTGTGAGTTTCTCTCCTGTCACCAAAATTAATTTACAACTGTTTGTCTAAGAACAGTTGACATCCTAAGTGAAGATTGGAGCTACCAAGGTTTATTTCAGACGACCACTTCAGCAACTGATCCAATAAAGCTGCTTACCATTTCACATCTTCTGACTTGGCTCCGTACTAGACACTAAGGTAAGTCTGTTGTAAAATAATTCTCAGTAGAACAGGATAAGCTATTTTACTCTGCACACTTCATGGATAATATCAGAAGGCCCTGTTTTTTGTCAGTATAGTATGGTTTGTGATTATGGCTTTGCCAAAAATCACAAAGTGCCTGCCTAAGGTCCCACAACATCACAGCTGAATATGAAAATATGTGCATCCACTCATCCCTTCATTTCCCTCTTATTGAGTGCACTCCTGAGACGGCAAGACTAATTAGTTGTCAGACAAGGACAAAAAGAGCCACAGATCCACTATAGAGTAATTATACACTTGCACATGTGCTCACACATGCACACACGCTGCTCAAAAGGCTGGGTTGATGGGGACACTTGACAAGTCAATACGCCAATGGCTTATCTGCCGGTTTGCCTTTCCCTGCTCCGCTCCTTATTGATTGCCTCTGTAATGTTTCACTTTATCTTAAGCTGGAATTAAGATGCATATAGCCGCCAGAAAGGTAAAATGCTGTTCCAATACATTTCAAACCCTGAAAGTAAAAATCTGAAAATCACTGGAAACTCAGATCTGGACTCAAAATACACAAGGTAGTATTACAGGTGGTATTTGTAAAATAAAGATGAAAAGCAAACAGCAAACCTTTTGTCATTTATTATCATTTTTATTTGGTATTGACATATCCAACGCTGACTGTGGCATGAAGACAGAACCTGCTCATGTCTTGAATTATTATAAGACCTAAATCTTAAACTGCAGTCACATATCAAGGACATGTTTTCCCCTGATTAGCATAGGTGTAAACGCTGCATAATAACATCTGCCAGCACCTCAATCTTAGTCAGACACTCAGGTCCAAGACTGGGCCACACTGCTGCAGCCAAGGCTCAGCACAGCAGTTAGTTTGGGATGAAAATGGCCTCATCTGGACACTCTTCCTCGTACAAAGATCATGTACATCAAATTGAATTGCTTGCTGCATTTCATGTTTGCTTAATTATTTTGTAAAATCTAAATGTTCCATAGATGTTTTTCTATTTGCAGTCAAAGGGATTCAATTATAAATAACTTTTCAGCATCAGAAATGTTTATTAAAATATCACACTATTTGCTTTTCAAATTGCTCTTCTGTCAAACCAAAGCTTTAACAGTCTAATCCCTCTGGGAGGTCAATAGGTTATGTGCCAGTAAATAAGCCCTCAGAGGCTATCAACATGATCGATCTGCATATCAATACCTGACACGGCCGACTCAATGTGCTCCTATCTTGTCCATCTACGGCTGATGAGTCAATTTGAAACTGTTTAAGGCAAAAAGATGGAGAACTGTATAATGTGCTGTTCATACAAATAAACACATTGTTTTATGCCATCTTGCTTTGTGACAGTTGTTTCTGAAAGGTCCACAGTAAAGCCTTCCACCATAACACTCATTTGAAATTTCAAACATTGGTTGAGAACGAATGCGGATTTGGACTGGGTTTCAATAAATAAACTTTGACCTTTCATTTCACACATAATGATGTTTTAACACAGAAGCAAAACAGTAACAAAATCCTATTTTAAAATATGTGCAAAGATAGTAGATAGTTATCATATTGGAAAATAATCATCCTAATGGCATAACTCAAATGAGTAAACTCAATATTATGGAAAAGTACAAGGTAGATTTATTATTTGAGGGGGGCTTCTTAATGCCCTATTATGTCGTCAAAGAAAATGTCAATTTGGAAGTACTTTTGGAAGTATCTTCAGGTGAGAGATTGTTTAACCCTTGTGCTACCATCAAAAATAGTGCCTGTGGGTTAAATATATTTTTTCAAGTTCTGTAGGGTGGAGAGAGGTGAAAGGGTGGTGTGGGTCATCCAGACACAAAATTAAAGCTGTTACATGAGAGAAATCAACAATTCTGATGTTATTCAGCAACACTTCAAAAAGATTGGTTGAAAATCCTCATGGTATTCTCCATGCGTTGAAAACAACTTTATTAAAAGTCTGAAAACTATATGGAAAAGTGATCTGCATTATATGAAAATGACACATGGGACAATTCCAACCTGTAATGGTATGTCAAAGAAGCTCAGGGTACATTTATTCAATACAAAACTCTCAATAGATATTTCTATACCCCGTCAAAGCTTCATAAACTGGGTATTAGCGGTTGGGAAAGTACACTGATACATGCTTTATGTGACATTGGTCTGTCTGATATGGATCAGAGGTAATTGGACTACACACAGAGCGGAGCAAACTTGTTGTTGGTACTGAATACTAGACTGGTGACTGGTGACATGTGGTGCTATGGAAAGAGCCACGGAATCCTACACTTAAAATGTGGAAGTAGAAAATAACTAAATAGAAATATAGTCACAAGCGACCATGATTGGCCCTTGCCCACGTCATGCTGCCACCAAGAGGAGGGGGCGCTAACGCTCCCCAATCTTCCTCCTTTTATTATACCTACTGCTGAATCCGTGGTGCTAGTGCACCTCCTCCTCTCCTTTACTTTACAAATATGGGTATTATTGTTTACTGAAATGTTCAATATTTTGGGCAAAGTTTACGGCTCTGCCGCATTGAGACCATAGTACTTAAAAGAAAAAAAATTATAACTTTTGATGCCCCACTCCTCAAGATGAATCTCACCAAATTTTAGGTTAATCGGGCTAGGAGGAGTTTGTAAAAGTATAAAGTGTAAACATGTTCACATTTCAGAGATTTAGCGATTTTCCCACTGGAATAACATTGGAGGTTTCTGTCATTGCTACATCTACACAGTAAGAAGTATGACATGGGTCTCATTAACTTTTTTGATTGGGACGCCAAATTAGAATTTGTGCCCAATTTAATACAATTTTGAAAAGCAAAATGTTTTGCTCCCCATATGAAATTGCCAATAACATGCCAATTTCAAGTTGATGCAATTTGAACTGTATGTGCAAATGGCAGCAAATTTACCATTTCTAAAATGTTTGAAATCCTGGCTACACCGAGACCGTGAAAGGTGTTAAAAAATTGTGGATAAGTCTGTCTACAAGAGGGAGGTGGACCGTCTGTCTACAGGAGGGAGGTGGACCGGCTGGTGTCCAGTGCAGATGATGCTGCAGTTTTACTGTATGAACCACTCCCCTCAGGCAGGAGGCTACGGTCCATCCGGACCAGAACCTTCCGCCACAAGAATAGTTTCTTTCCCTCTGCCGTTGGACTCATGAACACTTCTTAAACACTTGTCACTTTATCTACAATCTAATCAATCACTCACTGCACTGTCACGTTCTGCACTACATCTGAACATTCAACCATTTTGTTCATAGTAATGCCTATTTTTATTTTATACTATAGTACATTTAAACTGTTTTATTTAATGCATGTCCTTTTTTTCATATATGTTGTTTTTATTATTGTTCAGTGTTTTATTTTGCACCTTAATGCCGAGACAAGTTCCTATGTTTGTGAATTTTGTTCATTGACAATGGCAATAAACCTTTTCTGAATCTGATTTCTGGTTCTTATGTCTGATTCTGATCACTTTTGTAGCCACACGCCTCAACACCATTTTCATAATAATGTTTTTACTTCTCTTGGCACCATCTACCGCTGTGCCAAATTTCATGAGTCTACCTTTCACAACGATAATGTTCAATTATCCCCCTACAAATTAGTTTGCACGGAACGTGCATGAATAGACGAGTGCGTTAGTGTGTGTGTGGAAGTAAAGTAAGTAAGTAAAGCTTTATTTACAAAGCACAGCTTGTGGCACGCGGATCTAATGAGAGGACTGCTTAAAAACATTTCTGACCCAGGTAGGTTCCCTAAATGGTCTAGTGCGAGCAACACACATCCTGATGCCGTGAAACAACTGCAACAAATAGCTTTTTACATTTGGCGAGATTTTTTCCCCCCAGTACATTCAACCAATTTTTCCCGCCATTTCACTTCACAAACCTCTCCTTTCCACATCTCCTACCGGCCATCTGTCTCCGCTTTCCTGCTCCAGTAGAGAAAAACATAGCAATATAATAGGGCTTTTCTCTGTCTGAATCAGTCCGGAAAATGTATAACACGCTGATTTAAAATGTTTGGAGGGGCTTCCATGAGGAGTTGGTGGCTCATCCTGTCACTTTGAGCTGGATCATAATAAATGGATTTTGAAATGTATAATTACTGTATATCTAGATGAGACTCAGTAAGTATTCTTGTACTTGTATATCTTATCTCTGCTGTGCCATGAGTGTTGTCCGCCTGTCCGTCCGAGGGAGTCGGATCTCTCCTTCACTGTGGAACTCCTCGAGGTCTCTACTTCTTCCCAAAGCGATTTGGTAGTTTTTACTGCCCAAAAAGGAGGGTCTAAGGACACAGGATACTGGGACATTGCCAAGTCCCGATGAACATTGTATAATCTGTTTTTCGAGGCAACTGCTGTTGTGATTTTGGGCATTACAAAATAAATAAATAAATGAATAAATTCTACAATCATTTAAGTTATTTTCACTCTCTAAACTTACCTTGTTTGAATTTAAATCCTCAAAAGAAAACTCCACTTCGGCTGATATATAAACAATTTGTAACAATCTTAGACTAAACAAGCTCTTAACCAGAAATGAACTACGCCTGAAACCTGTTCAAACATTCAGTGCTCATGGTTCATGATCCATCAACTTGAGAAGAAGTTGACTGGCACTTTGGTGCTTAGCATTGGACAAAAAATACAAAGATTCAAGCTAATTGTTGTAATGTTAAAGCAAATATATTTCTAAAATCCTTATGAAAAATTTGAGACTGTGGCAAAAACTGTGCAGCAGAACATGTGACATTTGGTATCCAGGAGCCATTTGTGGTGACATTTCCACACCTTTTCTGGCTCGTAATGCCGGGACAATGTGGCCGTGATAGTTTGTCTCTGTCTTCCTTAACAAGCTTGTTACCTGTTCTTCTGTTCCAGCTTAATGTGCGTGTCTGCGGATCTAAATAAAAACAATCCTCCATCCTTTACGCCAAATGTTCAATGAAATATCACTTTAATGTTTCTTGTGACCTTGGACAGGTCCAAACAAAAATTATGCTTCCTTTCATAACTCCTTTAGTAAACTCATGAAGCTCCAAACCAGCGCTAAATCATCCCACAATCCACTCATCACCCCAAAAGTTTCCCACCACAGTCAAGTTGAAGAATAATTTACAATGGACTCTATTTTAATAAAATCTTATGCATAAAAAAACCTCAACTTTAAAATCATATAAAACATAATTGTTTTAGAGCCATATCTGCTTGTGTGATGTTATAATGTGTTCAATGCAACTTTGTGCAAATGTGTTTACGTTCTAGAAATGAAACTTGAGCCACTCAGCTAATTTGCAGAAAAACAGAGCGGCTCCGTTTGCTGCTGCTGGACTGAAGGACAGGAGTATTTGCTTATTCTGTGACATGGGCGGTGCTGCTGATGGTAAGTCTGGAACATTTGTATTAAAATATGTTCTGTGCATGTGTTTATATTGCAGAGGTGCTTCATGTTTAAACTTTTCAGCGATTACACTGCAGATTTAGTGCACCGCTTTATTTAACAGTAGTAGTGAATTCCTTCACGTACCGTCACTTGTGCTATTTAAGTATTGTTGTGATGGAATGGATGTCTAAGGACAAGGGATGCTGGGACATTGCCAAGTCCCTATGAACATTGTTGAATCCGTTCTCACTGTCGCTCTTCGAGGTAACAACTGTTGTGATTTCGGGCGTTACAAAAATAAACGGAATTTAATTAAAATATTGACCGTGAAGATAAAAAGTTGAAATAGTCCATTTTCTGGGAGTTGTAGTTGCTGTAGTTCCCAGTTCCACCAAAAGCGACTGCTCTTTCTCCTCACTGTTCCTCACACGTTCTTGGTCCTTTGTGTTGACCTCATGACAGAGCTCTTAAATGTTATGAAAAAAGTGAAGGAAGGAGAAGGCCTGATTTCAGATGGAGCGTAACCACTTTGAAAAAATTAAAACATGCAAATGAAAATCCCCTACCACTATGAAGAGCTCTTATCAGCTCTGCAGTTTTGAACAGGAAGTCAATTAATTCTATTACTAGGCAAGGCAAGTTTATTTGTAGAGCACAATTCGTACACAAGGCAATTCAAAGTGCTTCACACGGCAGGAAAAAAAAATGCATTAAAATCACAAAGACACGGCAGAAATCACAAAATCTTAATTTAAAAGTGCCATTTTCAGGCTATCCGTCCGTAGTTCAAGACATAAAAGAGAAGAGTGCAAAGAAAAGCATTTCAGTCATATGCACAGCCAAACAAAACAGTTTTTAGTTTAGATTTGAACATTGCCAGAGTAGCGGCCTGTCTCACATCCTCAGGAAGACTGTTCCAGATTTTAGCTGCATATAAACTGAAACGCAGATTCCCCATGTTTAGTCCTGACTCTGGGCACCAGCAGGAGGCCGGTCCCTGAGGTCCTCAGAGTCTGAGATGGTTCATATGGCACTAACATGTCCGAGATGTACTTTGGTACTAGGCCATGGAGAGACTTGTATACAAGCAGAGCTGCTTTGAAGTCTATTCTCCGAGCCACAGGGAGCCAGTGCAGAGACCTGAGCACAGGACTGTGTCTAGATGCTAAAAAACATTGTTAAGTTCCTTCAACTTAAGTTCCTTAAGTTCCTTCAAGGACAATGCTATCTGGAAATCTATGACTGAGGAAGTATATGAAGACATTTGGACACAGTTCTTTTATTTATTTATTTTTAAATGCACATTTCTTGTGCAATTCTTTGTTGAAATTTTGTTTTCTTATTGTATCAGCTATAGTATAGTGTGAACTTTACGGTTTGAGGTGTGCTTTATCCAGATGGACTTTGAAACCAGCATCCCTCTTCACATATGCATATCAGTGTGATGTAGTGAGAAAGGGCCATTATTGTGTCTGCCTGTAAATGAGCGCCACTGCTGTGAGCGCGTCTGCCGAGCTGCCCCTCATCACTCACAAACTTTCTATTTCTGATCAGATGCTTTTGTGATGATGATAGAGAGTGAAGGCCAGTCAAGCTGCTGTGTTAAATGATGAAATCCTTCTTTGCAAGTTTCATGTTAGGCCACGACACCTCTCAGTATTTTTTTTAGAAAAGTGCCTGTCTGTTCATGTCCTGTTGGTCCAGGAGCTTGTGATGGGTAACAATTATAAATGCCGCCACAGCTTAAGGTCAGACCTGTGAAAATACATCACTTGAAGGGCATTTGCTTTGGTTTAATCTGCACACTGATCTGGATTTGGGGAAGAAAGACTAAAAGGCCCCTCTTTTATGAAATGGGTCACTTTGTTGCTGAGCACCCATGAGAGTCACCGCCCACTGTTCCACACTCTCTCTTTCATGAAGCATTTTATCTGTTATCATTATTTCTGATGTTGCTTTGCCCTCATAAATCTCATTTTAGCTCAGAGGAACAAACATGTTTAGAGTAATTGTGCGCCAAGCGACCCACATACGGATCAAGTCAAGGATTTTAATAAAAATTAGATTCTCATGTGTCCAAGTAAGTATATGCAGTGTCTCTTTTGTCAACAAAGTCCCACTTGTGTTGTACTGCTGAAAACGACTTTTGCTTGTAGCTTTACAATGTATACAGTTAATTTTATACTCTACCTGTCTAGTTCATTATTTAACATATAGTTGATGTAATGGACAGTCATTTTGAAAAAAACTTTTTTTTTTTTTACTTGTCATAAAAATCTCTTTCATTCTTTGGGAAAACAATTTAATATTTAGCAGTTTTATGTGCAGTTTTTCAAACCCAATGATTATGAATGCAGGTATGGATAAACCTGTCGAACTTAAACCAGTGAACCTAAAAGCAATTCTTCCATCTATCAATTTCAGTCTCTTAAAATTACACAGGCCAGAACAGTGCTTGAGTCCAAAGTATGTTTGCAAAGAAAAAAATCTAAGATGTGTCAATAGTTACTTCTCAGATTAAAATACAAATCAGTATCAGAATCAAAAACAGTTTTATTGCCATTGTCAGTGATCAATTCACAAACTATGAACTGGCTTCAGCGTGAAGATACAGCATAAAACAGTATATAATTACAGTAATACTGTAATTATATACTGGCGTGGGTGCTCGACGGCGAGCGCCTGGTGGCCGGGTCTTTCCCCACGGGGCCCGGCCGGGTGCAAACCAAACGAGTGACGTGGGGCCGTCCTCCCGTGGACCCACCACCTGCAGGAGGATCCGTAAGGGGCTGGTGCGGAGGGATCTGGGCGGCAGTCGACGGCAGGGGCCTCGACGACCGGATCCCCGGACGCAGAGACTAACTCTGGGACATGGAACGTCACCTCGCTGGGGGGAAAGAGCCTGAGCTTGTGCGGGAGGTTGAACGGTTCCGACTAGATATAGTCGGCCTCACCTCCACGCACAGTTTGGGCACTGGAACCCATCCTCTTGAGAGGGCTGGACGCTCCACTTCTCTGGTGTTGCCTGCGGGGAGAGGCGGCGGGCTGGCGTGGGCTTGCTTATTGCCCCACAGCTCAGCCGCCATGTGTTGGAGTTTACCCCAGTGAACGAGAGGGTCGCGTCCCTACGCCTTCGGGTTGGGGACAGGTCTCTCACTGTGGTGTCGGCCAACGGGGGCCGAACAACGGTGCTGAGTAACCCGGCCTTCTTGGAGTCCCTGGGAGGGGTACTGGACAGTGCACCGACCGGGGACTCCGTTGTTCTACTGGGGGACTTCAACGCCACACGTGGGCAACGACAGTGACACCTGGAGAGGGTGATTGGGAAGAACGGCCCCCCTGATCATAACCCAAGCGGTGTTCAGTTATTGGACTTCTGTGCTAGTCACGGACTGTCCATAACGAACACCATGTTCAAGCACAAGGGTGTCCACCAGTGCACTTGGACACTCGCGTAAAGAGAGGGCGGAGCTGTCAACCGATCACCACCTGGTGGTGAGTTGGATCCGCTGGCGGTGGAGGAAGCCGGACAGACTTGGCAGGCCCAAGCGTATAGTGAGGGTCTGTTGGAACGTCTTGCGGAGCCCGCTGTCAGCGGTGTCTTCAATTCACACCTCCGGGAGAGCTTCTCCCAAATCCCGGGGGAGGCTGGGGACATTGAGTCCGAGTGGACCATGTTCTCGACCTCCATTGTCAATGCGGCTGCTCGGAGCTGTGGGTCGCAAGGTCTCAGGTGGCCTGTCGCGGCGGCAACCCCGAAACCCGGTGGTGGACACCGGAAGTAAGGGATGCCGTCAGGCGGAAGAAGGAGGCCTATCAGGCTCTTTGGCTTGTGGGACTCCTGAGGCCGTTGAGGGTATCGGCGGCCAGGCGTGCCGCAGCTCGTGCTGTCGCAGAGGCAAAAACCCGGGTCTGGGAGGAGTTCGGGAGGCCCTGGAGGAGGACTATCGGTCGGCCCCAAAGAAATTTCTGGCAAACCGTCCGGCGCCTCAGGAGGGGGAAGCAGTGTTCCACCAACACCGTTTACGGTGCGGGTGGGGACCTGCTGACCTCGACTGGGGATGTCGTCGGGCGGTGGAAGGAGTACTTTGGGACCTCCTAAATCCCACTGCCACGTCTTCCGAAGAGGAAGTAGAGACGGAGGACTCGGAGGCTGACTCATCTATCACCCAAGCCGAAGTCACTGAGGTTGTTGGCAAACTCCTCGGTGGCAGAGCTCCGGGGTGGATGAAGATACGCCCCGAGTACCTAAAGTCTCTGGATGGTTGCAGGACTGTCTTGGTTGACACGCCTCTGCAACATCGCGTGGCGGTCGGGGTCGGTGCCTCTGGATTGGCAGACCGGGGGGGGTTGGTCCCTCTGTTCAAGAAAGGGGGACCGGAGGGTGTGCTCCAACTATAGAGGGATCTGGTTCTCGACCGGAAAAAGGTGGCTTGCCCTCTCCAGGTGGGTGGGGAGTCTTGCCCCAAGTGGAGGAGTTTAAGTATCTCGGGATCTTGTTCACGAGTGAGGGATTATGGAGTGTGAGATTGACAGGCGGATCGGTGCAGCGTCTGCAGTGATGCGGTCGCTGCATCGGACCGTTGTGTTGAAGAAGGAGCTGAGTCGAAAGACAAAGCTCTCGATTTACCGGTCAATTCTACGTTCCTACCCTCACCTATGGTCATGAGCTTTGGGTAGTGACCGAAAAGGACAAGATCGCGGATACAAGCGGTCGAAATGAGTTTCCTCCGCAGGGTGGCTGGCGCTCCCTTAGAGATAGGGTGAGGAGCTCAGTCACACCGGGAGGAGCTCGGGAGTAGAGCCGCTGCTCCTCCACGTCGAGAGAGCCAGCTGAGGTGGCTCGGGCATCTGTTCCCGGATGCCTCCTGGACGCCTCCCTAGGGAGGTGTTTCGGGCATGTCCCACCGGGAGGAGGCCCGGGGAGACCCAGGACACGCTGGAGGGACTATGTCTCTCGGCTGGCTCCTGGGAACGCCTCGGGATCCCCCGGAGAGTTGGGAGAGTGTCTGGGGAAAAGGAAGTCTGGGAGTCCCTGCTTAGTACTGCTGCCCCCGCGACCCGGCCCCGGATAAAGCGGAAGAAGATGGATGGATGGATGGATAATAATAATAATAATAATAATAAATATAATAATAGTTAAAAAAGTATAGACTATGCTAAAATAGGATAAAATTAAATAAGGGCATGCAAAACAAATGTGTAGAATAAAAGTAATAGGAGGTGAGGGAGGTTTACATTGAATTATTAAAGCTACAAGTGTTAAGGTGCTATGAAGTGTTCATGAGTCCAATGGCAGAAGGGAAGAAACTGTTCTTTAGGATGGAGGGTTCTGCGTCCGAATGGACTGTAAATTCCTGCATGAGGAGAGTGGATCAAATAGTGTCCATGGTGAGAAGGGTCAGCTGTGATATGGAAGTCTGCAGCGATGCGATACCTTCTCAGCATAAACGCACAATGCGCTGTAGTGCTCTGTTTGTCCCTGGCTGTGGCTCCAGCGTACCACACGGTGATGGAGGAGGTGAGGATGGACTCAATGATGGCCGTGTAAAACTGCACCATCATCTGCACTGGCAGCTTGACTTTCCTCAGCTGCCGCAGGAAGTACATCCTCTGCTGGGCCTTCTTGATGAGGGAGCTGATGGAGGGCTCCCACTTCCTGGGGAAGATCCTGGGTGATGGTTGTGCAGAGGAAGCGGAAGGAGTCCACGGTGTTGATGGGGGAATCTGTCAGGGCGAAGAGGGTCTGGGGGGGCTGTGACTTTCTTGAAGACCACGATCATCTCCATTGTCTTCTGGGCGTTGAGCTCCAGGTTGTTACCGCTGCACCAGGACACCAGCCGGTCCACTTCCCTCCTGTAGACAGACTCATCTCCATCCGAGATGAACCTGATGAGGGTGGTGTCGTCCGCAAATGATCAGTTTTTACCGAGGTGCAGCAGTTTGTGTACAGGGAGAAGAGCAGAGGAGAAAGTACACAGCCCAATGGTTGTCTGTGTCTCTGTTTTAACCCTGCAACGAGCTGGCCCAAAATCACTGGGATAGGCTCCGGTCACCCTTGACCCCTAACAAGTGACAGAAAATGAAACAATGAAAAACTTAATAATTTGATCGAAGCTGCTATTCTTGCTTAGCATTTCCCAAAGTCATATACCAGCACTCGAATGAAGACACTTATGGAATTGTATGTGCAAATGCACCCACCATCTTCAGGTTAATCTGTCAAACTCATCCTCATTGCTTGTGCACCACTACCAGTTACTGTGACTGCACTTTTGTCCCTAATAAATTCATTGATAATTACAGATGAGACAGCCATTGATCCCCTTTCAGCTCATCCCCAGGAATAAACACATATTTTTTTTCCTCATGCTCAAGCCCTTCCATTCTCTGTCCCTCACACAATAACACTTTAATGAGCCCTGTCAGAGCAGTGAAGGGACAGGGCTAGGGCCTTGTTATTTGACATGTCATTTTATTTTCAAGGTGCAAAATGTCAGAGAAAGTGGACCCCAGTACCCACTTCAGTGAATTAATTTGCAATTAAATAATTCATTAAAACCTTTCTGAGTGCTATTTTAATTTAAAGGTGACAACATTGAAATATATCTGATATTTAGAATTATAATATAATATTATAAAATATATGTTATTATAATATTATTATACTGTATGCATTACTCTCAGACCAGGTCCTCAGATTGTGAGCATCCAGATGACCACCCTTAAATCCTTTTCTACAATGGAACGTTCTAACTATTATAATTATTATGAATTGAAAAAAATCACACATTATGATTCATTCATTTTGTACATGCACAATGCATATTTTCTCCCAATGAAAGTATTAACTACATTATTATTTTAAAGAAATATCTTTGCACGTTATCAACATAGCTTAACTGTCACGCACCTGCCTGTGACACATGTCTTTCCTCTTGTGCTCTCCTCCATTGCGTGTGGATGTGGGCGGAGTCTGCTGGAACCACTCTCCAGTACTCACTCTACAATCAAGCTTGGAAGAACAAAAATCCAGCTCTCCAGACAGACTCTGCTAGGTTGTTACTTCAACTAGATGGTTATTCCCAGTCAGGCTATCTTGTTTAGATCCTTGCCAGCATTAATACTCCTACTTACCTTCGTCTCTTGTGTCCTAGCTCCTGAGGGTAAGATTTCGTGCTCCTGCCGGTGGCTCCCGAGGATAACCCTGCCTTTGGGCTGCACTCCAGCTCTGGTCAAGGGACGCTTTGCTGTTGCAGTTGGTCTTGAGTGTATTTTAGGGTCCAAAAACTGCCTAGCCTTAACATAAACTGATTTTTTTTAAATTAACCATTATTTAAGCAGGTAAGAACAAATTGAGATCAAGACTTCTTATCAAGGGTGACCTGGAGCAAAGGGACAGCAGACTAATCATAAAAAGCATTAATTCAATTAACAGACATTTATGAACAAATAAAAAGACAGATTATTATATATTTTTTTCTTAGTTAAAAAAAAAAAAAATCACTCGAAACCCCCTATGCGAGACCAGTTCTCTCAACCTTGAAGGGAGTTCCAACCGGCAGGAGCGGCGTTGGAAAAGGCCCTCTTTCCCCAGTCAGTCCTTACGCGGGGTTCGCTTGCCTTTCTTGCTATTTTAAGAAGTATTTTGTATATTAATTTTTGGCGTTGGCGTAAATTAATATAGTTTCTTCTCTATCACTGTTTTGGTTCCAAAGGTTAATTACAGAGCATCCAAAATTTGATTTGCGCAGTGCATAATAGTGTGAATGAATTTGAAAGGCCAGTCAAATTACAGTGAACCACTATATTTTTGTTTGAGTCCCTGGCTGCATGACCTGGTGTTTCTTTTCTGTGTATACACTTAAGAGATGCACATATTTTCATATCAGTAAGCTTTCTTCTTATGTATAGACAGAGTGAAAGGGAATTTATCCAACAGGGAGCCAAACACAAATACGCAGCACTGCCTTTCTAAAAATACTCCTCCACCTCCTCCTCCTTCTCCAAAACAGTGGGAGAGTTCAAGGAGGCGCTATATGAAACACTGGCTCGTATCCAGCATAAGTGAAGCATAAATGGGCTGCTGGTGTGATTTGACTGTATATTTTTTTCTATGTAGTGCATGTGATGGGCCCTAACAACTGATAGGAGACACCTCTGCTCCCCAACTGAGATTTCAGATGCAAGAACAAAGCTTTATTATGTCATCCAAATGCCATTGTGTGTTACTGAGAGTGTATTTGTGTCCAAATTTGATAATATATTGTTCTCAGGTGATGCTCCTCTCAGAACAAACTCGTTGCAACTCAAATCTAACCATGTTTTATTTATGTTTTCATTCACAATGTCTCTGTACCATGTTGGTAATTTGTAGAACCGTGGTCCCTCATGTGCCTGCTTGTTGGCTGGGTTGTGAGTTGTTGCGTGATTGCACATTTTGCTTGTTTGTTGTTTATTATTTATTGCTCTTTATTTATGAAGTGTTTTACTGTGCTGCCCGGTGGTTGAGTGGTTAAGGCGCAGTACACGTATGCCAGGCTTCATGTGCAGCCGCAGTGTTGTGAGTTTGAATCCTGACGCCAACAGTTTACTGCATGTCCTCCCTTCTCTCTCACCCCCCATTTCACTCTGTCCTATCCTGTCTAATAAAGCAAAAACAAAAAAAAAGAAGTGTTTTACTTACTGTCAGATCTGGCTGGTAGCTGCGCTGTCACTGAAGCAGGAAACAGTCATGCAACGTGATGATTCACAGTGGAGATATGTCGCCTGGTGCGTTCTTATTTTAGAACAGCGTACACACAGCTAGACACTCTCCGCTTAAACTATTATGTTTTGATCTTAACATTCAAGAAATACCTAGTGTTATCAATGATTTGACCAGATTACATTCATAAACATTAGTCTTTCTTTTTTCACATATGTGTGTGTGTGTGTGTGTATATACACGGAAGGGGTCTCACTCCCAGAAGGAACAATAGCAGACATTGAGGATGGCTACAAGTACCTTGGAATACCACAGGCAAATGGTAACCTTGAAGAGTACCAAGGAAAACGGCAACAGCCAAATAGTACGGCAAGTCCTATGAAGCCAGCTCAATGGCTAGAACAAGTCCTGGACAATAGACAGCTATGCCCTGCCAGTGATCAGATACCCTGCAGGAATAATAATGTGGCTAAAGGAAGAGATACAGACCACAGATGTTAAGACACGAAAGCTGCTCACCATGCATGGAGGGCTCCACCCAAAATCCAGCACCCTGAGACTGTACACTAGCCGTAAGGAAGGAGGCCATGGACTAGTGAGTGTGAAAGCCACTATCCAGGATGAAACATCCAAGATCCACAAGTACATCAAGGACAAGGCCCCAACAGATGACGTGCTCAGTGAATGTCTCAGGCAATGGGGAACAGAGGATGAGGGGTGCTGGAGGAGGGACCATCATGAGGAGGGCAAGCCCCTACATGGGATTAACCACCGGAACATAACCGAAGTGGCTGATATCAAGAAATCCTACCAATGGCTAGAGCGGGCCGGTCTGAAGGACAGCACAGAGGCACTCATCATGGCTGCACAGGAACAGGCCCTGAGCATCAGAGAAATAGAGGCCCAGATCTACCACACCAGACAAGACCCAAGGTGTTGGCTGTGCAAAGAGGCCCCGAGACAAACTAGCACAAAACTGCAGGTGTAAGATGCTGGCAGGGAAAGCATACATGGAGCGCCATAACCAAGTGGCTGGCATAGTGTACCCAAAAGTGGTAGAGAATGGCCGAGCCAAGATCCTGTGGGACTTCAAGATACAGACTGACAGAATGGTAATGGAAAACCAACCAGACATTGTGGTGGTGGTTTAACAGCAAAGGAAAGCCGCTGTGGTTGACGTGGCGATACCAAGTGATGGTGAAACATCAGGAAAAAGGAACACGAGAAACTGGAAAAATAGCAAGGGCTCAGAGAAGAGCTGGAGAAGGTTTGGAAGGTGAAGGCGAAAGTGGTCATCGGAGTGGCTACAACAGATCCCTGGAAAAACATCAGACATCTCAGTCCAGAAAAGTGCAGTACTAGGAACAGCAAAGATACTGCACAGAACCCTCAAGCTCCTAGGATTCTTTTTTTATATATATGCTATAAGTGCTATATATTTCTTTGCTCATTTCAAGTTAGAGAATGCTTTTCTTTTACTTTTTTCAGTAAAAAAAATATACTTGTTCTATTGGCCAAAAATAAACTCAAATCAAGATGAATGGAACTTAATAAAAAGCACTTTAACTTATAGTATTTGTCTTTTTTTACATGTCAGAAGCCATTCAGCCAATTCTTGTAAAGAGGGGGGACATTGAGCTCCTTTTGTGAAAAAGAGATCAATAGATGTTGTAGAGTAAATTGGCAGGGTTGCACATTATCAACGATGTGTGCGTTGACAGTTGCAGCCACATTATAGGCTACAGTTGAAAGTTTTTATGACTTAAAAGGAACAAAGGAAGTATCTAAACAAAACAAAAAACAACAGGTTTAGTACAACAACAATTTGATTTCAATCAGAGGTGTCAGCCTGTGGAACAGAATGGCAAAATTCAAACCTTAAATTGTATTAAACTGTTTAAACAAAATGTAAAATATTTTACTGTATGTTGCTAAAATATAACTGCTGCTGTGATTTAAATTTAATTTGACATGTAATGTCACTTAAATAAGCATGTAATAGTGGTGTATCTGATTGAAATGTTTGAAACGTTATTTCACTGTCGTGAAAAGGGGACAGTTTATACTTATGCTGTGAACGTAAGTTATTTCTGCTCCTTTTCATTCACACAATTTAATGTAAAAAAAATTATATTTCTTTTATACTCATCTTAAAAGAATGAAATATAAACTAAATTCAATTAAATGATTGGATTTTAGATTTTTTAGTATAGTAGACTAGATTGTAAAACATAGTCCATTTAAACATGTAAAAGAAGAAAGATAAGTATTGCTTCTTGTTTCTCATGAGTTATTGATTTTCTGAAAGGCTAATACTAGGGTTACCACTGAGTTGGTGACAAATTATTTAAATGTTTTCCTTGGTTCAAGTTGACAAAAACATACCCAGTATATGTCTTATTTTTTAGAATCTGAACATATATTTTCTGTGTACACTTGTTAATATGCTTTGCGAACATCCAAAATACATCAGTTGTGATATAGTGTGCGTGAATTATATCCCTGAAAGTAAGCAGTTGATAGCTGAAGGTCCTGTGACTGCCTCACACACTAAATTACTGGTCTGTGCCGCACATTAGCCACAGTTACAGCTGGCCGCAGGTTAATGCCATGGAAGGTGCACATTTACAGACAGCAGTGGGTGTGCACACTAATAGGCTCACTTCTGAAAGATTGCAGCAATTACTTAAAACAATGCTTTCTTCATGGTCATTGTGTCAGACCAGATGCACTGTTAATAGAGTGGAAAGAGCAATGTCTGGCCTGACCCTTTGTTGATGGGTAGTATTTATTTAATAATGATTATGGCAATGTTCACCTCATAAGATCCAATTTTCTATTTTAAATGTTACTTTTTGACCTATTTGAAGAATGGCTGGTTTGTCCTCACTTAAGAATTTCACTCCCATTGTCCTTGTTACAACAAAGCCAAATTATTTATTGATTTTTGCTCCATGGCCACCTGTAAAACTCACATGGAACAGCCATTTTCTGGCTTTGGGGACATTTCTCTGGGGAGAGCAGCACTCAGACCTTCCTTGTCAAGGCTTAGGTCTTAAACCTATATATTACATGACAACTTTAGCTGAAATTATTGCCTGTCTAGAACAACAACACATTGCCAGGTGGTCTACTGCATCTCATCTGAATGTGTGGGTTTGTCATATGTCATATTTTCACACAATGCCAACAAAGAACGTGTAAGAGCTGACTTGGGTCTAATGTTTTTAATTAACTTCAAGGTTGAATGTATGAAATTTAATATGGGAAATTAAAAGATGTTAATTTCCTGCTTTGAAACTTGTGTGTTGGTCTGAATAAATTACATGAAGCTTAACGCTCTGAAAAAGGCAAATATGCAATCAAAATAATTTAGTGTCTGTGGTGGAAATTGAAAAAGTAAAATCACAAATAGGTAAGTGAAAAATATACTCTTGTTCACACAATAAATTCTTTCTACAAGCATCATTTCACATTCTAACAGTTTCTAATAAAAGGCTAAAACCAGTGGCAGTGGCCATCAATAAGGTGTGTTCTGCACGGTGGAGTTACACATAATTGGCTATACTTGAGAAATTACCCATTTAAACCTCCACCTACAGGGCAGTAAACTAGATAGATTATAATGTATGAAGTATGAAATACAATGGATAAGAAAATATCTCTATTACACCACTATTAGGAAAGGCATGTTTTATTTTATAGTGCTGCTATCTGTTAAGTCAGCCATGGAACTGTCCTAATTCGTCAAGTATGTGCTGCTAAAATCACAATCAAGAAAAATTGTTTGCAATATCCAGTGTCAGTGCATGTTTCGCTCTCCTTTGGGACATTATTAGAGATAAAATAAACACCTTCACTGTAGAAGTTGGCACGAGATTGTAAAGAATGGATTTTAATTAACTAATAGTCATCTAAGGGTCTGCTTTGGCACAGGAGTACACAGTGTGGAGTGATGGGCCCTCCTCTCTCCGTCAGGTAATGAGCACACTTCATCAGCCTGGGGAGATCATCCAGGTTTGTGTATATGGCGCAGTGTCTTGTTTCCTCCGAAGATCATTGTATGTTCTGAGCCTTGAAACCAGTCCAGTGAGAACCGCAGACTGATGAACAGGTATCATCCACATCGAGGTCAATCTGTCCCACAACAGCCACAGCCAAGTTCATTTTCTATTATGATTATTTTTGTTACATTTTTTTTACACTGCAAATTTACAGAACTAACCAGGATTTTTCTTGATTTGATCAAGCTGCTTGATATGCTGTACATAAAAATAAAGCTGTAACACACTTATTTCCAGTCAAATCAACCATCTTGGGAAGCATCAGGTTCAGTTTATGCTCCAAACCCACAAATAAAAAATTTACCTAAAATAAAAATAAAAATTAAGACTTTTAAATGGTTTCTGCCTGGACATTTCTGCTTTAATACAAGTCCCTAAAACTCGTTTTTAGTTAATTTACCTTCAGCTTTTGAAAGAGAATTGTCAAAACCTAACAGAAGCACATTTTAGTGTGAATCAGCCGATCTCTCCAGAAACCAGAGTTACTCATTCATATATTTAACAAAGAAGCTCTAGGGAGGATTTAAAATCTGAATTCCTCTGTGCAGAGCTTGTATCTACTTATAGTTAGAGTAAAACAGACATCAAAGTCCGAAACTACAGAGTCTCAGTTTCACAAAGGTGTCAGCCAATTGTTTGTGCTCCAGAGGGTTCAGGAACAGCTTCAGTTTTAAATTGGACTCGTTTTGGGAAAAGTAGGCCCTCAGCAAAAGCAAAACCCTTAAATGAGTATGATTATTAATCTCATTTAACAAAAAATATAACAATCTACAAGAAAAAACTTTTAGGTTACATTTTTTACAAAAAACTACTTTCGAGTATTAGATTGTTGATTTGAACTTTTTTTTTTTTTTTCTTTTATTATTTTGATTTTATCGTACTGCATCAGATACTAATTTCAATTGTTTTCGGTAAATTTTTACTTCAAATTTGTGTATTTTCAAATTATTTTCGCAGTGTAACTATGGTTCGTTGTCAAAGATAGATCTTTGAGTCTTTGTGCAAAAAAATATACAAATACAAAATGCACTATTTTGCAAGTTCAAATTATACCCATGCAACCACAAGTCTATATGCATGCTCCTGTGATACTTATCTTAAGACCATATTTTGAACTCCCCAGACCTGTTGCTAGAAGCCGGTTTAGTTTGAGTTTGGGATACAGAGTTGGTTGTAACGACTTAGAAAACGCCACATTCTTATGGCATGACATGTCATTCAACCATTCAATTAAACTGTACTGTCACAACAACTACAGCAGCAGTAGTGTGTAAGCTCCCTGGTCATCTATCTCTTCCATTACGATGACAAGCTTTGACAGATTGTGTTGGCTTAAAGATAGGAGCCGCATCAGAGTGACAGTGACACAAAATGACAGATCATTCATAAGAGCTGTAACACAGTGGCAATGAATACTCAAAACACTGGTAAACAGAGATATATGTATGTTTGAAATGTATTAGTGGAAAGCCTGGGGCCTGTGTTCTCTCTTGGGGAAGTTTGTCCTGCTTTTGTCCCTTGTGCTTCACACTAGTCCCAGAGGAGGACTGCATTGATGGATGAAGTTTCAAAATCCAAGGGAAGGTTCTTGGTTTTGGTTTCTGGTGGTAATAACAAAAATGAAAACAAAAAATAACTCTAGTCTCAAGTATTTAGCTCATATGTGTACATCTAGAGCAGGCATATCCAAACTACGGCCTGGGGGCAAAATCCGGCCCTCAGACCAATTTTTGTTGTTCCTGCTAAGTTGATCCAAGCAACAAAAAGTGTACTTTTTACTGTAAAATTTGACAAATTCAAGCATTTTACCAACATAATGATGTTATACTAACATAATATTAATGTTCCAAGTCTTATTAAAGGTGTGGAGCCTCATTGAAACTAGGTCAAATGCAAAATTCCCTTCATTGTCGGGTTGTCTGTGGCCCTCTGCTCTGTATAAGTTTCAAAATGCGGCCCTCTGCGAAAAAAGTTTGGACACCCCTGATCTAGAGTGTCCACGGATGTACTACAATGTGAAGTGTCCAATTCAACAGAATACATACACATAAATCTCCACAAATTATTTAATTAGAAGTTACTTAATTCAGGTCCATTGTGATTTAACTGTATTGATCGCCCCAAAAAGCACCCCCTCGCCCTCTAAATCACAAGTTGTACAAGTCAATGTTAGTTCAAAAGGCTTTTCGCTAGAATTGTTTAGTGCATCTATTTCCACTCTTCCTCTCATGTGCTGTGCATTTACCTGTAAACATGTTTTGAGCTCATCGTTTAATAAATCTCCAGGTGACATACTGGATTTTACTTTAGTTCTTCTGTGCCCAAAAACGGATCCCAATCCACTCCCGTGAATTTGAATTACCTAATTACTGCCATATTTGGTCTCAGATATACTGTTATGATACACCACTACTATATAACGTCCTCTCCACAGACTCTACCAACTTGTGTTCTGCCAAGCGTGGGCTGAGCTTAGTGAGTTTCACCGGAGTTTGTTTACATCAAAGTCTCATTTACCCTGGTGGCTTGGAGGCAGAGGGGCTGGGGAAGAAATGTGCGTGGAATTAAGCAAACTGAATGATTTAGGAGACAGGGTGTAAGGCATGATGCTGTGAAGGTTAAGACAGTAGTTTACACACAATATTGACGGTTATTCTCTTTCTTGCACTGCAATAAAATGGACCCAGTTCAATGAAAATGTGTCTTAAGGGGTTTTTCTAAGGCATGCATGCTGTATTGTTGTTTGTTCTTCAACATCTCAGAATCAAAATCAGAAGAAAAGGTTTATTGCCATTGTCAATTAACAAAATTCACAAACATAAAAACTTGTTTCGGCATTAAGTGCAACATCCAATGATGGACAATAAAAAAACAGCTTATATGAAATCAAAAGGGCATGCATTAAAGAAAACAATTTAAATTTACGATAGTATAAAAATAGGCTTACTATGTGCACAAGAAGTTACACTTAAATTTACAGATGTAGTGCAGAAAGTGACAGTGCAGTGAGTGATTGATTAAATTGTATTTAAAGTGGCAGGTGTTTAAGAAGTGTTCACAGAGGGAAAGAAACTGTTCTTGAGGCGCTAGGTTCTGGTCCGAATGGATCATAGCTTCCTGCCTGAGGGGAGAGGTCCGTACAGTCCATGTCCAGGGTGAGAAAGGTCAGCTGTGATCCGACCGATCCAGAGCCCTGGAGACGTACAGGTCCTGCAGAGATGGAAGCTGATCACCTTCTCAGCAGAACGCACAATGCGCTGTAGTCTCTGTTTTTCCCTGGCTGTGGCTTCTACGTACCACACGGTGATGGAGGAGGTGAGGATGGACTCAATGATGGCCATGTAAAACTGCTCCATCATCTGCATTGGCAGCTTGGCTTTCCTCAGCTGCCACAGGAAGTACATCCTCTGCTGGGCCTTCTTGATGAGTGGGCTCCCGCATGAGGTCCTGGGTGATGGTGGTGCCGAGGAAGCGGAACGAGTCCACGGTGGTGATCGGGGAGTCTGTCATGGAGAGAGGGGGGTCAGGGGGGCTGTGACTTTCCTGAAGTCCACAATCATCTCCACTGTCTTTCATGGCGTTGAACTCCAGGTTGTTACTGCTGCACCAGGACACCAGCCGGTCCACCTTCCTCCTGTAGACAGACTCATCCCCGTCCGAGATGAGCCCGATGAGGGGGGTGTCGTCCGCAAACTTAATCAGTTTTTCAAGTTCAAGATCAAGTTTTTTAGAGTCGTGGCTGGAGGTGCAGCAGTTTGTGTACAGGGAGAAGAGCAGAGGAGAAAGTACACAGCCCTGTGGAGTTCCTGTGTTGATAGTCTGAGTGTCAGAGACATTCTTCCCCAGCCGCACGCACTGCCTCCGATCCATCAGGAAGTCAGTGATCCACCTGCAGGTGGAGTCAGGCACGTTGAGCTGGGAGAGCTTGTCCTGGAGCAGAGCAGGGAGGATGGAGTTGAATGTAGAGCTGAAGTCCACAAACAGGATCCTGGCGTAGGTTCCCAGGGAGTCCATATGCTGCAAGATGAAATGGAGTGCCAGGTTGATAGCATCGTCTACAGACCTGTTGACTCTGTAGGCGAACTGCAGGGGCTCCAGCAGGGAGGAGGTGAAGGACTTGAGGTGGGGCAAGACCAGGCGTTCAAATGACTTCATGACTACAGACGTCAGTGCCACAGGCCTGTAGTCATTAAGTTCAGTGATCAGGAGCTTCTTGGGGAAAAGGACAATGATGGACGACTTGAAGCAGGCTGGGACGTGGCATGACTCCAGGGAGGTGAAGACAGTGAAGGCGGGGGGCAGTTAGCCTGCACAGTGCCTCAGGGTGGCGGTGGAGACACCGTCTGGTCCAGCAGTTCTTCGGGCGTCTAATTTCTCTGTAGACAAATTGGTTTTCTTGCTGTTGGATTTATGTCCACCCTTCCTGATTTCATTGTTCTTAGATCAATACCTTTAGTTTTATTTTTAATTGCCATTTGTGAGTCAGTTGGGCAATATTTTCCTAAGTGATGTTGCAAGTGCATTCAGGAAATGTTCTGGTTAAATGCTGCAAATAGAAAGCCATTTCCCAGATGTAAAAAAGGATATTTTGCACACGAAGACGAGGCAGCCATTCAACAATGCAATACAGAGTTGTTCTAATAAAAAAGTATACAGTATGGTTTTTTTGATGAGAATAAGCCAAGCTATACTAGTCAGAATGTGGTGAATGGTGTTGTACAGCTGCATACAAAGGTGAGGTCAGAGGCTTTGATGATTCTTTTTGCCCTTGCACAAAGAGGAGACAGACAACATTTCTGTACGAGAGCATTCCAACACACTTACTCTTTGGCTCTTGTGGGTGTTCCTAGTCTTTTACAAAGGTTTAAAAAGAAAAACTCCCCTCTCTAAAAAGTCAAATTCAGATGGAACACCAATGGATTATTGAAATGTATGATAGCACTATTATGCTAAAATATGTAACAGTAGAGAAGCTAAGGGAATCAAGCAGGTGGATGCCAGTGTGGATGCAGACACTGAAGAGATGTAGAGTCAATTTTCCCCTTTAGCTAGAAAACACTAAATCACTCTTAGTTGTCCAGTTTCTCGTGTTTGGATACTTTTGCGCAACCACAGTTTTCCTTGCACAGTACGGTTGCCACTTGAAACTTTTAAAAAACACACACACACAAGCTCGGGTCTCATAATGATAAAAGAAACTGGCCTTCTTGATATCAAAGCCACTGAAACTAACCAGGACAAAAACAACAGAAACTAGACAGACCAGATCCAACCAAGACTAAATTCAGCCTGAACCAGAACCAGATCAGTACTCAAACAAGAGAAGGACATGGGAATGTTACACTAATCACTCTTAGTAGTACTATTTATTCACTACATTAGAGCTGCATTGTACTGAGAGGAATCAGTTCAAGCACTTCATTGTCTGAACACTGGGGGCACAGGATATCAGAACATGTATGTTTGTTGTTGTTATCCACATGTGGGTATTTGTCATGGCAGCCCCACGGTCTAGGAAAGAAACCAAAGACAACAAGCCAGCTCACCCTTTGTGTCTGTCTCCTTTGTTTTAAACTATAAACACACTGGTCCATGTGCGCATGGCCACCACTTCCATCTATTACCGTTATTAGCAGGAGTCAACTTTTAAGGATTTGGTAAAGGTCAGCTCCACTCTTTTGAGAAATAGTAGTCAAACAAAACTTCTTAACCATGCCAGAGGCAGCAGTCATTGATGTATTTCCTCCCACCGTTGAACCTGAGAAACACAACACCAAAAAACATATTTGTGGTCTCTGAATGTAGCATTTACATTTGATATGCATTTTACATCATTAATGGGGGCATTATCATTTTTTGAATGATAGAATGCAGGCACTTATTATACACCGTAATTCTATCAAATAATACAGCATGTGCTCAGTGTGAAGTTGACCATAAAGAAGAGAAACAGAGACACAATTGAATGAGAATGTCAAGTGTTTGGGAAAATGCCTCTATTATGCAACACACCATCATTGTATTGTTCCTCCGAAAAAGACTCTCCGAGTGTTCTCCCTGCCCTCGGAGGAAATTACACAACTCCGTTGTTCTGACTTGATTAAATACATCTCTTCCAGCAGCAGAGCACGGCACTGGCTTCTTTGCACTATGTTTAATGTCTTCACCCGTCTTTCTCTCCCTCTCTTCTCCACACACACACAAATACTGCCAGAAGAGCTGAACAGTTAAAGTAAAACTCGAGGCTTAACCAGCGATCCAGCTTGCTGAACTTTCTGCTCTATCGACACTTCTCCTGAGATTAAATAAAGCCAAGCTCCTTCCTCTCTCGCTCACACTTCTGGTCCTCACCACTGCAGCATGGCTTCCTCTTGCTGTCCACACCTATTTTCCATACTACTGCTCGCGTGGTGAGTCATATACATTCAGGATTAACAATAGCCTTGTTTGTGTGTGTATGTGTGGGAATTACCATTTATCTCAGGGCTGATCGCATCCGTGCTCAGGAATCCAGCGAAGGCATAAGACTAGAAAAAAAAGAAAAGAGACACAGGTAGTGATTACAGAAGCATTTTAATTAAACAATACAACACCATTTACAGGCTTGCGAGTTTGAGATGTTTGTAGATTTTTAGCTTCCAAATGGAGCAGGACTAAAGGAAGGAAGTGAAATCATATCAACCATACAAATACAACAGACAGGGTAATAGTGAAGCGATAATGGAATCGCGACATAAATGTGAGTGTTTTTTAAGTCCCAGATTATGCTAAGTGCCAAGTTATTAATACAGTTTTATTAAAAAATTAACGTTTATGTTTCATCCAGGTATTGCCAGAGGACAACTGAAAACTCTTGAGGTAGTCCATGTAAAGCCCCTTTTGTAGTTCAAACCTCAGCAATAACGGCATTCCACAGCAACCAAACAGACAAGTCAGCCATTTGCTTAACACTTACAAATCATCTTGAAATGTGTATTACAGTTAAATTGAAGGTTCTCTGCTTGGAAATGGACAGGTGTTTATTTGGTAGTCAATCAAACGCAGGGCTCTGTCCAATTGTAAAACCAATTATTGTGACTTCACTTGATCATTCTGCGAGATCTGATTTACTCTAGTAGCTGGAGAAACGCTTACTCATTGTCCATTGTTATAAATGTGAACTACAGAATTCCTACATAAAGAGACAAGAGGTTCTGTGAAGTAGTTAATTCAAAACCCAACAGTTTCAGAATTAACATTTCATATCGGCCTCTTTACTTTTTGAATCTTTATCACCTGGTCAATCAGGGGCTAAATCAGATGCCGGTTCTGAAATCCCTTTCAGAGGAAAACATTTGGATAATTTCTCTTTTAATTTTACTTACTTTACGTTCATTTTGAATTTCCATAGGTTAAGTTCTCAGTGAGCTGAAATCCCTGAACACAAAAAAGGCTCCCTCCAAAAACAAGCTTTACTCATTCATATATTTAACAAGGTGGATTTTTAAATCGGAATTCCTCTGTGCAGAGCTTGCTTCTATTTATGATAAGAGTAAACCAGACATTTTTTTCTGAGCTTTTTAGGTAAAATAGGCCCCCTAAGTGCAAGGGGTTAAACTGGTTTGCCAATTCTCTGTCAAATTGATCACAATGTGTCAATTTGGCAAGAGCTTCTTTTTTGGGAATATGTCAAAATGAGTACCTCAGGGCTCCATTTTAGGCCCAGTTTTATGCTTTAAAAAGAAAAATATATATCAATAATTGTTGTGTTGATCCGTCATTTATCAAGTAACATTTGTATATAGATGATGCGGTACAACTATTGCTCAACCAACTAGAGCAGGCCATTGAGTCTTTACAGCCAGGTTTTTCTGTGGTGCAGGCTAGGCGGAAATTCCTGAAGATAGTGCTCAATTCAGAAAAGAACTAAAGCTTTTGTCTTGTTTTAATGGACGCGCATTAACTAAAGGTATCCCCCTGATTAAGACCTCACATGGATACTATTGAATTTGCCTCAAATTATAAATACCTTGGTTTCATTTGAGACCAAGAGCTATCTTTCAAAGATCATCTTCAAAAATTGACTCATAAAATGAAGGTAAAGCTTGGATTCTTTTATCGTTCTTATTCTTTTTACCCTTGAAGCTCGTAAATGTATGGTATCGGGCCACTTTTATGCCTCTATCTTGTGGCAATGCGCTCTATATAAATGCAACTGCAAAATGTCTGAAATCCTGTCCAATATCACTATACTGTACTATATACTGTGCTATGAGATTCACAACAGGTTGTGGCAGGCTCACCCACCACTGTGAACTCTTTGCTAAAGCTGCATGGCTTTCTTTGGGGCCCTGAAGGTTCACACATTGGATGTTTTTAGTGTGCAAAGTAATATGTAAATGTGATCCTACCTACTTGTGTGCCCTCACGCAAAGAGCAGATGGTTATTATGCCCTATGCTCACGGTCGGTACCCCGTGTAAGCACTTACTGGGGAAAGAGAGTGTTTTCCTAAGCTGCTTCTGCAGCTTGGAACTCCCTTCAAGCTGTCCCAACCTGTTTTTAGCGAAGAAAAAAAAAAAGAGTATCTTCTTAAAAATGCGCTTTTAAATGTAAACATTGTTTTTTATTTCTTCTTAAATGTCGCTTAATTGTGTAAATGTTTTATGATTAGCCTGTTGTCTTATTTTTCCCTTTGGCCCAGGTTACCCTTGAAAAAGATATCTCAATCTCAACTGGTTTTTACCTGGTTAAATAAAGGATACATACATAAATAAATAAATATGTGCATAACCAGTGTCGTGTTAATTTCCATTACACAACACCTTATCCATATATTGGCCCAGTAAAATTTGTAGGACAAGTAAGCACCATCTCCGTCTGCTCCTTCATCGCAGCCTGTTTTAGCAGCCCACTCCTCCCTGGTAATAGAGAGGTCTGACCTGAGCCACCCGAGGAGCAGCTGAAGTCTGTGGGCTCAGCCTAAGCAGAGAGGATTTTCTGCTCTCTCTCTGTCAACCTGATGGGTTATGCCGTGTTAGGACAGTATTACAGAGGGGAGGAAACAAATAGTTTTCATCATGAGGTGTTACGACACAAGGTGAGCGATAGAGAAATGTACAGTCCGGAGTGGCCTGGTAGCAGTAATTTGGCAGCTATAGAAAAACTAAATTAAAAATAAAAAAATCACAACTTTTGTTCTATCGAAGAAAAAAAAAAGAGCTAGAGATAGAAACCTAGAGAGTTTGACATTGATATTAATGAATAATTGAATTGATCCTTAATAAATATATATATATATATATATTATATATATATATATATATATATATATATATATATATATATATAATATATATATATATATATATATATATATATATATATATAATATTCATAAATATATCTATATATAGATATATATAGTTTTTTTTTCTTTTAATTGTGTAAAAGTAATATCATTGCACTTGGAATTACAAAAGTACAGTCATATAACCACTGGCTGTTAGGGCTACTGTATGTTTGCATAAAACGTACAAAAAAGAGGAAAAAAAGAAGCCTACTGGTGGACAACTGATTGAGAGACATCCATGATTTTTGACTGAAAAGTAAAAATCATTCAAATACAAATGTATATATTTTGCTATGTTTTTATTGTATGTTTTATTGTTATATAACTATCTAGATGTGGGTTTTCTTGCTCAGTACCATGGGATTAATTAATTTTTTGTGAAATGTCAAACTGTTAACTCAGTTTTCCCTCCGATCTCCTCCGAGATGCCCCTTTTGAGCCAATGTTTGGGCAATATCCCCAGTCTCTGTGTGAAACAGAAGAACTATTCTCTGCTCCTCGCTCCCGATAGAAATCAATGCATTATTTCTTGCAATATATTTCATCATTTCTAATTACCAGTGACAGTGTGATGTGTCGTGAGCGCACCTTTCTGCTCTCTGTTAAGCTCCTCTGCATTTTGTCTGATTGTGCTGACCTGGGGCATGTGAAAAAAGCGTGAAAATTAAAGTGCGGTCCTGAGATGCAGACCCCTAGAGGACCCAAACCTCTGCTTGAGTGAGCCAACCCAGTGCCGGTGTGGTCTGTGTGTCTTGAAGCGGGCCATAGAGAAGGAAGAGGCGAGTGGAGCAAGCCTTTCCCTGACAGGCGGAGCAGCCATGTGGAAAAATAGCTGTGTTTGCTGCGGATTTCCTCTGCTTTTCACCACAGGACTGCATAGTAATCTGTGTGCTTGGCCTTCCAGCGACCTACCATTTCATCGTCAGATCCAGAGAAAGCCTTGTTTAAATACAACGGCTCCATGAGGTGTTTTAAGCCATGCACTTTCAAAAGGCAACTTTAGGTCTCAAAGGGAAAACACAGAAAGTTATTACACTAGTTTTGTCCACAGCTTACATTAAATACAATCATAGATTCAACAACATTTAATGTACACAGATAAATGGGTGGGATGAGTTTACTGGAAAGATACACTTTGCCCAGAGCGGTGATTGACTGACAGTAACAGACAGGTAAGTAGGTATAGGTCTAACATACAAACACAGCTTTGTTTAGTTTGGTGACCATTCCCAGGTGACATCATTATTATTTGACCAAAAAGAATAATGTTCACAACTTTAAATATGTGGCTGTATTTAGCATTATCTATGTTTTACCAGCAGCAGCCCAAACGCCACCTTATGTTTTTAAACACAGTATACTATTTAATATTTTGCAGTTCAGTGTGTTTCAGAAACTATGTGAGCTGGACGAATGGGTACAGTTATTCTGCTGCTGCCCCCAGAAACTAGCTTTAGCTCAGGTCCCAGGACAGCCATTAACTCTGTTTATTTACTGCATTGTGTGTCTGGGCTTGTGGCTAGACCTCCATCTTTAAAACCATGACTTTTCTGGGGTTCCCTAGTCTGTAGTTGACTATTTTTCAATGGATAGTGTTTAAATTTGAATTATTTAATTTATTGTTTAAAGATCACAGAGAGCAGGATGATGCCACTGGCAGCAGGTGATGTGGTCCATGCCATCTGGTTCTGTGGTGAGTAGCTTAAGCCATTTTCAGCATCTGTGAGCTATAAGGGATTCAATTTTCTGTTAAATGTGTCATTTTGAGGATTTTGGACAGTTCAAAAGAGAGAATATTTTGTATTGCAATTATCCAATTTTTTTGCAATGGTCATAAGGATAAACTTTATTAATTGATAAATAAATTAACTACTTCACACATTAAATTAAGAGGGGCCAATTTTGATAATTCAACATAACACATGCATGTCTTTGAAAGGTGGGAGGGAGACTGCGGAGATTATCTAGTCTTTACAGCACACAAAGCAGCAATCCATAACTGCAGATTACATAAGCGTTAGAAAATGCATACATCAATAGAAATATTTTGAATATCTATCATCTACAAAAACACAGGGCCTATCAGAGGAACCGAAAGCAATTATATTAGAAAAAAATGAAATATTGATTGAAAAAGTTTGCAGGTGTTTGCTTTCTGAGAAACTTTCATTTTGCATATCAAAGGCTCAGTGTAAGATGCTAAGGATATAGTGAAATCAGTACCTAAAGACTTTTGCTGCTTTTTTTGCTCCTCTACATATCTCAATTTCTCACTCCATGCAATGTTTAATCTGTTTCTCTCTATGCCCCGTCACCTCGCTGGGGGGAAAAGAGCCTGAGCTTGTGCGGGAGGTTGAGCGGTACCGACAAGATATAGTCGGCCTCCACTTCTCTGGTGTTGCCCACAGGAAGAGGCTAGTGTGGGCTTGCTTATTGTCCCAGAGCTCAGCCACCACGTGTTGGCATTCACCTCAGTGAACGCAACGGTCTCTCACTGTTGTGTCGGCCTACGGGCCGAGCAGCAGTGCAGAGTATCCAGCCTTGTTGGAGTTCCTGGGAGGGGTACTGGACAGTGCACCGACCGGGGACTCCGTTGTTCTACTAGGTGACTTCAACGCCCATGTGGGCAACGACAGTGACACCTGGAGAGGGGTGATCGGGAAGAACGGCCTCCCCGATGTGAACCAGAGCGGTGTTCAGTTATTGGACTTCTGTGCTAGCCACGGATTGTCTATATCAAACACCATGTTCAAGCACAAGGGTGTCCATCAGTGCAGGTGGGACCAGGACTCCCTAGGCCGGAGAGCGATGATCGACTTTGTTGTCGTGTCATCTGACCTCCGGCCGCGTGTCTTGGACACTCGGGTGAAGAGAGGGGCAGAGCTGTCAACTGATCACCACCTGGTGGTGAGTTGGATCCGCTGGCGGAGGAGGAAGTCAGACAGACTTGGCAGGCCCAAGCGCAATGTGAGGTTCTGTTGAGAACGTCTTGCGAAGCCCTCTGTCAGCAGGGTCTTCAACTTACACCTCTGGGAGAGCTTCTCCCAGATCCCGGGGGAGGCTGGGGACATTGAGTTCGAGTGGACCATGTTCTCGATCTCCATTGTCAATTTGGCTGCTCGGAGCTGTGGTCACAAGGGCTCAGGTGCCTGTAGTGGCGGCAACCCCCGAACCCGGTGGTGGATACCGGAAGAAAGGGATGCCGTCAGACTGAAGAAGGAGGCCTATCAGGCCTCTTTGGCTAGTAGGACTCCTGAGGCAGTTGACAGGTATCAGCGGGCCAAGTGTACCGCAGCTTGTGCTGTCGCAGAGGCAAAAACCCGGGGCTGGGATGAGTTCGGGGAGGCCATGGAGGAGGACTCTCGGTTGGCCCTCGGTTGGCAAACCATCCGGCGCCTCAGGAGGGGGAAACAGTGCTTCACTAACACCTTTTATGGTGCGGGTGGAGACCTGTTGACCTCGACTGGGGATGTCGTCGAACGGTGGAAGGAATACTTTGAGGACATCCTAATCCCACCGTCACGTCTTCCGAAGAGGAAGCAGGGACTGAGGACCAGGAGGCTGACTCGTCCATCACCCAAGCCACACCTGGCATTTGCGGCCCCAGGGGTCGGATCAGGCCCTCGGCCTGTTTTAATCCGGCCCTCCTCCCCCCGGGGATCATATGTGTTTTACTCTTAGTTTCTTTTATTTTTAACTGTCTTGGTGCTGTAACATGTGTCAGCACTTGTGTCTTTAATAAAGATAACATGAAATTAATGAATAATAGATTCAGTAGCCAGTATTTTACAGAAAAGTGCTTAGAATTTTTTACACCAATGATCGCGGGCCGGCCCTCCGCCACTCGCCTGGATTCCAA
This sequence comes from Chaenogobius annularis, assembly GCA_015082035.1. Lineage (NCBI taxonomy): Eukaryota > Metazoa > Chordata > Actinopteri > Gobiiformes > Gobiidae > Chaenogobius > Chaenogobius annularis. The sequence continues at coordinate 176,297 of BJKM01000662.1, forward strand.
TATGGCCCTCGAGGAAAAATAACTGCCCACCCCTGACCCAAGCTGAAGTCACTGAGGTAGTTGGCAAACTCCTCAGTGGCAGAGCTCCGGGGGTGAGAGCCGCCCTGATTACCTAAAGTCTGTGGATGTTGTAGTACTGTCTTGGCTGACACGTCTCTGCAATATTGCGTGGTGGTTGGGAACAATGCCTCTGGACTGGCAGACCGGGTGGTGATTCCTCTGTTGAAGAAAGGGGACCGGAGGGTGTGTTCCAACTACAGAGGGATCTCCCCAGCCTCCCCCGGTAAGGTCTATTCCAGGGTACTGGAGAGGAGAATACAATCGATAGTCGAACCTCGGATTCATGAGGAACAGAGAGGTTTTCGTCCTGGTTGTGGAACACTGGACCAACTGTATACTCTCCATCGGGTGCTCGAGGGTTCATGGGAGTTTGCCCAACCAGTCCACATGTGCTTTGTGGATCTGGAGAAGGCTTTCGACCATGTCCCTCGGGGTGTCCTTTGGGGGGTAGTCCGGGAATATGGGGTCCCTTTGCTCAGGGCAGTCCGGTCCCTGTATGACCGGAGCAGGAGCTGTGTGTCTTTTTTGTTTTGTGTCTGACACTGCTGACGTCACGTTCGGGTAAGTGTATGCTATTTTTTGCTCACTTCTTTTTATTGTTAATCCACAAATTATACAAATACTATTTTAGCTTCCTATACACCAGTGAAAGTGTGATTGCTCCCTAAACAATCCGGAGCCTTGTACAGCTCACTTTCGTTCAGTATTTTGTGGATTAAAAAGCCCCTGCTCTCTAGCCTCAGCCCGAGCTAGCTTAGCCGCTAGCGCCATGGCTGAAACTTTTTCAGCTTTTACCTGCTCAAGTTGTCATATGTCGAGTCAGAACCCTGGCTTCTTCTCCGACGACAGGTGCGTAAAGTGCAGTGTAGTGGTAGCTTTGGAAGCCAGGGTTACGGGGTTAGAAGCACGGATCCGCTGTTTGGAGGAGCTTAAGTCTCGCTATAGTCAGGTTGTAGCATCAGGCTAACCGGACCGTACGTCAGGACGCAGAGTTAGCATTAGCAGCGCTAGCAAGGCTAAGACTTGCCCCTCAGTGCCTCCCGCGCAGCCGGGACTAGACCAGGATCAAAATAGGGACCAATTTGTGACAGTTCGGAGGTCCCCTTATTTTCCCCTTATTTTCTGGTCCCCTGCCCAATCGAATCAGTGCTGAACTGTACAGCCGCTGTTCAGCATTCAATTGCTGGTTATCTACTTGGTGCCCTCAAAACAATGTAGTCTTTGTTGAAAATTGGAGTGCGTTTTGGGGAAAGCTCAGGCTCATACACAGGGATGGCATCCATCCGACTTCGGAGGGTACATCCCTTTTAGTTCGGAATTAGCCCGATAGCCTTAGTCGTCTAAAGTGACCACCCAGGGAGCAGCAGTGTAAGACACTCCTCTGTCGCTGAGCTCTCGCCCGCTCTGTCACAAATTAAGTGTTCAGACTCAAGGCTTGATAGAGACTGTGTGTCCCTCGTGCAAATAATATCAAAAAGTCAAACCTCAGAAAAGCTAGTTCAGGCGTCAGACCAAATAACTTAATAAAAATAACACTCACAAATGATACAAATAAACAAATACATAAGTATGCAAAATATGGACTGCTAAACATTAGGTCAATTTCCTCTAAATCACTTTTAGTTTATTAATTAATTAGAGATTGTAACATAGATCTTCTAGCTCTAACTGAAACTTGGCTTCAACAAGATGATTATGTCAGACTAAATGAGTCCACCCCACCCACTCATGTTAACTTTCAGACCGCCAGGAGCACAGGCCCTTCATCACAGCACTGAGACTGCTCTTGTCAAGGTGACAAATGACATCCACCTGAACACTGACGCGGGCAAAGCCTCAGTCTTAATTCTGTTAGATCTGAGTGCTGCTTTTGACACTGTCGATCATGGGACCCTCTTACAGAGACTAGAGGACTGGGTGGGCATCACTGGCACTGCGCTAAACTGGTTAAAGTCCTATCTGGAAGACAGGAAGTTCTTTGTCAAAATTGGTAACTGTGTCTCAGACCAGATGCCCCTGACCTGTGGGGTGCCCCAAGGGTCAATCCTGGGACCCCTTTTGTTCAACCTCTACATGCTGCTCTTAGGTCAGTTGATACGCAGCGAGAATGTGTCCTATCACAATTATGCAGACGACACTCAAATCTATGTTTCACTGATGGCAGGTGAATATGGACCAGTGGATTCACTCTGTCACTGCATCCAACAGATCAGTGTGTGGATGCAAAACAACTTTCTCCAGCTGAACTCAGACAAGACTGAAATCATCGTCTTTGGACCACAGAAACAAAGAGAAAGTGTTAACAGTCACCTCCAGAGTCTCGCTCTAAAACCTACAAATCAAGTTTCGAAATCTGGGGTAATAATGGACTCAGATTTGAATTTTAACAGCCACGTCAAATCAATAACATCAGCAGCTTTTTACCATCTAAAAAACATTGCCAAAATCAAAAGTATAGTGTCTAAACCAGACCTGGAGAGACTTATCCATGCGTTTGTCTCTAGTAGATTAGACTACTGTAACGGCCTGCTCACTGGCCTCTCCAAACGAGCTGTAAACAGCTGCAGTACATCCAGAACGCTGCTGCTCGGGTCCTGACCAGAACCAGGAAGTACGATCACATTAGTCCTGTGCTCAGGTCTCTGCACTGGCTCCCTGTGGCTCAGAGAATAGACTTCAAAGCAGCTCTGCTTGTATACAAGTCTCTCCATGGCCTAGCACCAAAGTACATCTCGGACATGTTAGTGCCATATGAACCATCTCGGACTCTGAGGACCTCAGGGACCGGCCTCCTGCTGGTGCCCAGAGTCAGGACTAAACATGGGGAATCTGTGTTTCAGTTTTATGCAGCTAAAATCTGGAACAGTCTTCCTGAGGATGTGAGACAGGCCGCTACTCTGGCAATGTTCAAATCTAAACTAAAAACTGTTTTGTTTGGCTGTGCATATGACTGAAATGCTTTTCTTGCACTCTTCTCTTTTATGTCTTGAACTATTTTTTTGTGCCATGTCTTTGTGATTTTAATGCATTTTTTCCTGTTGTGTGAAGCACTTTGAATTGCCTTGTGTATGAATTGTGCTCTACAAAATAACTTGCCTTGCCTTGCCAGGCCGAGGGTGGTGGTGTGGCAGTGATCTCACACTCAAGCCTACTCTTGAGTCCTAAAATTAACAATGCCTTTCGCTCATTTGAAAGCCTCATGCTATCAATCACATGACCAAATTGGAGAAACTAAAAAGGAGTCCTGTTCGTGGTTCTCTACCGACCTCCTGGTCCCTATTCAGAGTTTTTAACAGAGTTCTCAGACTTTATATCAAACTTGGTGTTAGACTGGGATAAAGTAGTGTTAGTTGGAGTTTCAATAGCCACATGAACGTGAACGATAACTCTCTCAGTAATTCTTTCAACGCCCTGTTAGATAGCATTGGTTTTGCTCAAAATGTAAATAAACCAACTCACAGTCACAAGCACACTCTAGATCTTGTTCTAACATATTGAATAGAGATTAGTGACCTCATTGTCTTCCCTCAAAACCCTATACTGTTGGATCATTTCCTAATTACCTTTCAGTTTGTTCTTAAAGATTATCCAACCCCACAAAATAAAGTCATAATGAAAAGAGAGTGACTCTTGGATGAGAGTTGAAACGATTTGTTTTTTCTAAAACAGAGTCCAGATAACTACAACTGAATCTTTTTCTACAATGGAGCACTCCTGGACGAATGAGGGATTACACCGAAATAATGAAAAGGACAATATCGGAAAAATCTATCTCAAAGTTCAAAAAAATAATAGAGCCAATATTCAGCGACATGTAATGTGATCCTGCCGAGAACAGCCTTAGTCCCAGTGTAAGTGATCAATTTGTTGACTTGACCATGAATTCTCTGAAGTCCGCTCTTGATGTTGCAGCTCCGCTAAAGCAGAAGGTCATTGGGCCAAAACGTGGCCTCCCCATGGTACAATGAAGAACTGCGTTCACATAAACAAAGACTTAGAAAATTATAAAGACCATTTTGTCGCTCCCACACGGAGGAATCCCTAAAAGCATGGAAAATCTGCTCACTGTCCATAAGCAGGCTCTGCATAAGGCCCAAACCAGATACTATTCAAATTTAATAGAAGTCAACAAAAATAACACTAGATTTCTTTTCAGCACTGTAGCCAGGCTAACAAACTGTCACAGAGCAGTCGAGCCTTCAATCCCAGCTTCTCTCAGCTCTAATGATTTTCGTCTATTTTTTAACAATAAAAGAAAAACAATCAGAGATAAATTAGATGAAACTACTCCCACTATTAGCCCTGAACAAGCCCAAGTTGTAAAACTAGGGTCCCATATAAATCCATCAGTAACACTAGAAAGGTTGCTGTTGATCAAGCAAAGATAACTTCAGCCATTATGTCCTCTAAAACGTCTATTCTAGACCCAATTCTAAGCAGACTCCTCAAAGACATTCTCCCCCTAATTATAGATTCTATTTTTAATATAATAAATACTTCACTAAAAAGTGGTTATGTTCCACAGTCCTTCAAATATGCAGTCATTAAACGGCTTCTGAAAAAGCCTAATCTTGACCCTGACCAGTTGATAAACTACAGACCTATTTCAAATCAACCCTTTGCATGTGCGCCCGCGGGCACAGCGTTGGTGACCCCTGAGTTAAAGTCACAAATGATATGTTTTTAGCTGCTGACGATGGACTGGTCTCAATCCTGGTTCTATTGGACCTCAGTGCAGCGTTCGACACCATCGACCACAACATTTTACTGCAGAGGTTAGAATCTGATGTAGGTGTCAGAGGGACAGCCCTCAGCTGGTTTGAATCCTACCTATCGGATAGGTACCAGTTTGTTAATTTAAACCAAAGCTCCTCACCCTGTTCTAAAGTAACCTACGGCGTGCCACAGGGTTCAGTTCTCGGTCCAATTCTGTTTACTCTTCATATGCTGCCGTTAGGTAACTTTATCAGAAAGCATAGCATTAACTTCCACTGCTATGCAGATTACACACAGCTGTATCTATCAATGAAACCCGATCAGACCGATCAAGCAGACAGACTTGGTGCTAGTGTGAAGGATATAAAAACCTGGATGACACTTAATTATCTGCTTCTTAGCCCTGAAAAAAACGAGGTCATCGTACTAGGTTCTAATCATCTACTAGACCACACCTGGGCATTTGCGGCCCCAGGGGCCGGATCAGGCCCTCGGCCTGTTTTAATCCGGCCCTCCTCCCCCGGGGATCATGTGTGTTTTTACTCTGGTTTACTCTGTCTTGGCGCTGTAACATGTGTCTGCACTTGTGTCTTTAATAAAGATAACTTGAAATGAATGAATAAAAGATTCAGTAGCCAGTATTTTACAGAAAAGTGCTTATAATGATAAGAATTTTTTACACCAATGATCGCGGGCCGGCCCTCCGCCACTCGCCTGGATTCCAATATGGCCCTCGAGGAAAAATAACTGCCCACCTCTGTACTAGACGCTTTATCTGAACAGATAGTCAGTGTAGCCTCCAGCGCCACTGTAAGAAACCTTGGAGTCTTATTTGACCAAGAGCTCTCATTCAAAGCACACATAAATCAAGCCTGTAAAACAGCCTATTTCCATCTGCGTAATATAGCCAAAATCAGAAAAATCTTGCCTAAAAGTGATGCTGACCACCTCGTCCATGCATTTGTAACATCTAGATTAGACTACTGTAACTCCCTGCTCGCAGCGTGCCCTAAAAGCGCCATAAAAAACTGGTTCAAAATGCAGCAGCAAGATTACTAACAGGAACTAAAAGAAGAGAGCACATTACGCCGGTGCTCGAGTCTCTTCTCTGGCTCCCTGTTGAGTTTAGAATCAAATTCAAAATCCTCCTCCTAACTTACAAAGCCATAAATGACCTGGCCCCATCCTACCACAAAGATGCTATATGTACCTTATCATCCAAACAGAGCACTTCGCTCTCAAAATGCTGGACTTCTGGTGGTCCCAAGAGTCTCTAAAAGCACAGTAGGAGGTAGAGCGTTTAGCTACCAAGCTCCTGTGTTGTGGAATCTGCTACCTGTCCATGTTTAAAGAGGCCGACACAGTCTCTTCATTTAAGACCAGGCTTTAAAACGTTCCTCTTTGAAATCGCTTATGGTCAGGCCAGTTAGGAACAGAAATAAAACCTACAGTTCCCAAGCTATGCTGCACCAGAGGCAACTATGCTGCCCTAGGAGCAACTATGCTGCCCTAGGAGCAACTATGCTGGGGGAAGTATGGTAGCTTGAGCACTATCCTCTGCTTCTTACTACTTTTCTATCAAACAATATTTAATATTTAATTTCACTTGCAATTTGTTCATCGCTTTTCCTTCTTTTTCTCCCACTTCCCAGACGGAGTGGAGCAGGCACATCGATGACTTGTGGATCCAGATGCTCCTCAACTGCCTGGAGAAACGGTCTGCCTGGAGAAACGGTCTCTACTCCATATGAACCTTTCTTCATCGGGCCTCGAAGAATTGGTTCTCCTCCTGAGTGGGTCCAGCTCCACCGTGTATCTGCAAATTGAGGCGCGTCCTGTCTGTCCGAGGCAGTCGGATCTCTCCTTCACTGTGGAACTCCTACAGGTTTCTACTTTTTCCCAAAGAGTTTTGGTAGTTTTTCCTGGCCGAGACAGGGGCGCTTGGGAAATTTGTCTAAGGACACAGGATGCAGGACATTTCCAAGTCCCTATGAACACTGTTTATTTTGTTTTCCACTGTAGCCCCTCGAGGAAACTGCTGTTGTGATTTGGGCGTTACAAAAATAAATTGAATTGAATTGAATTGAACTGAATTGAATTGTTCACATTGTCGGCAGTAAGTCAGACCTGTTCCCAGTGCGTGTTGGACTCCGCCAGGGCTGCCCTTTGTCACCGGCTCTGTTCATTGTTTTTACGGACAGAATTTCTGGCGCAGTCAGGGGTCGGAGGGTGTCCGGTTTGGGGACCACAGGATCTCATCTCTGCTGTTTGCAGACGATGTTGTCCTGATGGCTCCATTAAACTCAGACCTGCAACATGCATTGGGACGGTTTTCAGCCGAGTGTGAAGCAGCTGGGATGAGAATCAGCACCTCCAATTCAGAGGCCATGGTTCTCAAATGGGGCTTACCCTATTCAAGTGGGTGGGGAGTCCTTGCCCTAAGTGGAGGAGTTCAAGTATCTCGGGGTCTTGTTCACGAGTGAGGGAATGATGGAGCGTGCAGATTGACAGGCGGATCGGTGCAACGTCTGCAGTGATGCGGTCGCCTGCATCTGACTGTTACTGTTTGTGGTAAAGAAGGAGCTGAGTCAAAGAGAAAAGCTCTGGATTTACTGGTCAATCTACGTTCCTACCTCACCTATGTCATAAGCTTTGGGTAATGACCGAAAAGGACAAGATCATGGATACAAGCGGTCGAAATGCGTTTCCTCGCGCAATGTGACAGGGCGCTCCCCTAGAGATAAGGTGAGGAGCTCAGTCACGCGGGAGGAGCTTGGAGTAGAGCCGCTGCTCCTCCATGTGGAGGGAGCCAGCTGAGTTGGCTCTGGGCATCTTTTCCGGATGCCTCCTGGGCGCCTCCCTAGGGAGGTGTTCTTTATTTTAGCCGTGCACAGCCAAAAATCTCTCTCCTCGATCAGAAGTCTCTCCCTCCCTAACTGACTCTAGAACATGGGTCTCAGACACGCGGCCCGCGGGCCAACTGCGGCCCCCGGCTCGATAATTTGCGGCCCCCATCTTAATATGAAAGATTAATATAAGTGCGGCCCTCAAGATTTACACTTGTTGTGTGCGGCGCTAAATGAACCAATCACGGTGAGGTATATGCCTCAGAGGCGGGACATCGGCCGGGCTGCCTCGCTCAGAAGGAGAAGCCGTTGTGTCTGTCGGGTTGAGCTATGCGCATGCGTCTGAGTGGAGCCCATCAGTTCTTTGTTGTTCTCTCGAGTCGCCCAACGCGCATGCGTTTGTAGAGTGAAGACGGCAGCAGGGAAACCACGTCTGTCTTCCTCGAGGTAAGTTTTCTGTGATTATTTCGGATTTCATTTTCAATTTCTGGCGCGATATGATGCGAGAAATATACCCTTCTGATTAAATCCCGACGGCTAGTTTTCTGTTTTGGACTCATAAAACAACCCGTCTCTTACGTGAGGACGGCTTTTCCCCGCTTCCGCTCGGCCAGTTTCACGGGACTCCGCGTGAACTGGACCCGAATGGAAATAGGTGGTTCTCGGCCAAAGTTCCGCAGGGCTCCGCTTGCCTCACGAGAGGTTTTTGAAGCCCTTAACATACTATCGAGGTGATTGTAATATATCTTAATGATTGAAGCTGTATAAAATATTGGTTTATGTTACGCCGTGGTGAGGCATTTACCGTTTGCACGTCTTTTCATATTTTGGTGCACACGCAGCATAAGTAATATAACTAAAGGCATGTCTGTAATAATGTGTTAACTGCATTCAAATGTGTTTAGGAAGAAAATCTCGTCACGTCCAAACACGCTGACCATATTTGGACGAGGAAAGTGGAAGTGGATGCGCTCCAGCTCTGAGTGTCTGGAGGGGAAGCTATTGAAGACTTCTCTTCCCTAGCAGTGATATATTAATTACCCTTTGTATTATACCGTGATTCAATAAACTTCATTTACAAACAGTCTCCATTCCTTCACATTTTCAAATGGCAATGTGGTTTTGTTGTGATTTAAAGGAGCTCTATCCATGATTTTGCAATGAGATGGGGTCACTCAAAAATTGGAAACTGTTATTGAAGGTTCAAATGTGGTGTGTGTTTTTTCTGATGAATTGATATTTCCCAGATTTTGACTCCAGAGTCAATTTAAAATGATGTTTCAGAACTTTGGGAGAGGAAAACTGTCATAATACTGTGAAAAACAGGAACTTGCCGGTAAGATTATAATCAACTGAAAGGTTTTGAAAAAAATACTTTTGAAATGTCTATTATAACATAGATAAAAAGAACAATACACTTCATTTTTCCTAGCAACAATATGAAACAAATCAAGCATAGCTCCTTTTAACTGGGTGTCTGGTATTACTTGCGTAGCTGGGTGATGTATAAAAATAAATTGTTATGCTTTCTGCCTAATAATTTCCCAAAATGAAATTTGCATAATTGCCATTTTTAGTTGCTTATCTGTCCTTATCCTTACTCCTTATTTATTTTATTCATTGTTTCTTGTCTTTAATTCATTATTTTGTGTTAAAAATAAAGATATTTGATAACAGTGTAATTTTTTATAGCGCTTTTCTGTTGTAAATCCTGATGCGGCCCAGCCTCACCCAGACTCTGCCCCCAGCGGCCCCCAGGTAAAATGAGTCTGAGACCCCTGCTCTAGAACAAAGACGAGTCCAGCTTATAAAGGCAACAGTTTTCTGGTATGCACAGTACAAAATCGTAAGAATGTCATAGATTTCACAGGTGTTATTCCCCAGGTCATAGGTCGTCATATCATTCAACTCAGAGATGTCCCCATGCCTCGCCACAAGGGCGCCAAACCTAATCCTCCACACATATCAATTACTAATCACAACAGAGATGTGTTTCACCAAAAAGGGAGGCTCAACAGACCAGGCACAGGACAAAGGTCACTGAGTTGACCATATGAACCCAAACATACATCCTAATAACACATTTAACTTTAGCTTTGCATCAACCTAAGAACATGACATTTTCCATTACAATCCTGAGCAGGGAGAAAAGATGGTTTGAAAGAGGGTTTAAGGAGGCAATCTTTGTTAAAAAAGAGAATCCTTCCTTTTTTCTACAATTCCCTCTGAAAGATACAAAATGATATGACATTTTTTATAGCCATGTACTTTTTTAGACTAATGTAACAGGGTAGGATTAATGTGCATTCAAAAACTAAACCTGAAGCTGTGTTTGGTGGGACAGTTTTGTGTTAAGGAAAATGTGCTTTGCACTTTTTACCTTCAAGGCACTCAAAGCCCTTTACATCAAGGAACCACTCATCCATTCTTAAACACATTCCTACACTAGTCTACGCAGACATGTGGGGCGAGGCGGGTTAAGTGTCTAGCCCAAGGACACAATGGCAGTATTCACCTGAGGCAGCTGCCATTGCACTGCCAACCTGTCGGTCTGGGTTTGATGGAGCCATCAGGACAACATCGTCTGCAAACAGCAGAGATGAGATCCTGTGGTCCCCAAACCAGACACCCTCCGACCCCTGACTGCCAACCTGTCGGCTCTACCTCTGTCACTGAGCTACTGCCGCCCATAAGACGTGGAGGCGCAGCGGCTGTACTCCGAGCTCCTCCTCTGTGCTCCGAGCTCCACACACTATCGTGGAGGAAGCTCATTTTGATCACTGGCTGCCACGAACCTTCAACCACCCAATAGTGTTGAGCTGGTCCAATGTTCCATGACCAGGACAAAACGCACTGCTTCTCCTGGATCCGAGGTTCAACTATTGGTTTGATTCTCCTCTCCAGTACCCTGGAGAAGACTTTATTGTGAGAACAAGAGGGTGATTCCTCTGTAATTGGAAAACAACCTCTGATCTTCCTTCTTAAATAGGGGGACCTCAGTGTGCCAGTTCAGAGGTCCCTAACCACCCCTCGATGATGCAGTGACGTGTCAGCCAAAACAGCCCCACAACATCCAGAGACTGTAGATACTCAGGATTGATCTCCTCCACCCTGGGGGCCTTGTCAGAGAGGAGCCTGCCAACAACTTCAATGACTTCTGATAGTGGGATTGAGGAGGTCCTCAAAGTATTCATTCCACCATCTGGCAACCTCCCCAGTCGAGGTAAACAGCTTCCCACCTGCATTGTAAAGGATGTTGGTAAAGCACTGCTTCCCCCTCCTGAGGCGTCAGGCGGTTTACATGAATTTCTTTGAGGCCTTTCAAACTCTTCCCAGCCCAGAGTTTTTGCCTCTTTGTCTGCATGTGCTACAGTGTGCTTGGCCTGCCAATACCTAGCAGCTGAGTCCCACAAGCCAACAACAAATGAGTTATAGCAGTGGTGTCAAACGCATCTGGCCCCACAGACGTTTTAGTTCAGCCCGCAAAACATTTCTAGTTTATATTTATTAATTTCCGATTGATATATAGCGTTTTTATCAATACAACTACAAGTCCCACAGTCCTTTGCAGCAACCGCCCCTCCCCCGCACAGCTCAACGCTGCTTAGAGGTGAGGGCTGAGAAGAGCCGACACGCACTTTACAGGCTTGAGCAGAGGTTGGAGCGGGAAAAGAGACGTGTGGTTTTGGGAAGCAAGTGGAAAAAAGAAAGGAGACGGTTTTGTGGACGTTAGAGCTGTGCTTAAAGCAGCACTAATGTGGCGCAACAACAAGAAAACAAACTTCTGTGATAATGCTCTGTGAGGAAAACATCCTAACCAGTGGAAAACCTGGACAGATCAGGAGCAGCAGGTAAAAAACATAGGTCAGAGTGTAATAGTATTAACATGTCATAGTGAAGCTACTGCAATCTCTGACTGTCCACACTAATGTGACTGGGAATACAAACACATTGCACTCATTTGATTCACTTCATGAGTATTTTGTCACTAACTAAGCTTCAACTATAAAAAACAGTGAGCTCATTTTGAGTTTGAGAAGCAACATCAACATGTCGGTGATATGAACATTTCATATCAGAAATCATTTCACAAGTCCATATTCCTGTTCCTGCTGCTAATGCATGAATAATGACTCACCTGCTGCAGATTTGTGCAAGTGTCCACATATAACTATTACTAGGCAATATAAAGCTATGTATTGCTTATATTTTGTATTGTTTTTCTTTTTTACGTTAATGTTTCGGCCCGCGACCCAGCCTGAGTGTCGAAATTTGGCCCCTGAGTTATAGGCAAGAGAGCACATTGTCATGGTAACCAATTGTAACCAATGTCCAGTGCCAGCTCCATGTTGCATTGGCAAATTCTAATATGGAAGTCAGACAAATTAATATAGAGCAGCACTAATTATACTTTTATAATATGACTTTTTGGTTTTTGAACTTCATCTAATGTCCATGTTCTACCAAACTAACGTAAAAAAATCTTGAAATATATTTTTAAGTTTAGGTAGTAATTTTAATAGTAATGGCAAGGCAAGGCAAGGCAAAGCAAGTTTATTTGTAGAGCACAATTCGTACACAAGGCAATTCAAAGTGCTTCACACGGCAGGAAAAAAAAAGCATTAAAATCACAAAGACATGGCAGAAATCACAAATTCTTAATTTAAAAGTGCCATTTTCAGGCTATCCGTCAAATAGTTCAAGACATAAAAGAGAAGAGTGCAAAGAAAAGCATTTCAGTCATATGCACAGCCAAAAAAAAACAGTTTTTAGCTTTAGATTTGAACATTGCCAGAGTAGCGGCCTGTCTCACATCCTCAGGAAGACTGTTCCAGATTTTAGCTGCATAAAACTGAAACGCAGATTCCCCATGTTTAGTCCTGAATCTGGCACCAGCAGGAGGCTGGTCCCTGAAGTCCTCAGAGTCCGAGATGGTTCATATGGCACTAACATGTCCGAGATGTACTTTGGTGCTAGGCCTTGGAGAGACTTGTATACAAGCAGAGCTGCTTTGAAGTCTAGTCTCTGAGCCACAGGGAGCCAGTGTAGAGACCTGAGCACAGGACTAATGTGATCGTACTTCCTGGTTCTGGTCAGGACCCGAGCAGCAGCGTTCTGGATGTACTGCAGCTGTTTTAACAGCTCGTTTGGAGAAGCCATTGAGCAGGCCGTTACAGTAGTCTAATCTACTAGAGACAAACGCATGGATAAGTCTCTCCAGGGCTGGTTTAGACACTATACTTTTGATTTTGGCAATATTTTTTAGATGGTAAAAAGCTGCTGATGTTAATGGTCTTACGTGGCAGTTAAAATTCAAATCTGAGTCCATTATTACCCCCAGATTTCTAACTTGATTTGTATGTTTTAGAGCGAGACTCTGGAGGTGACTGTTAACACTTTCTCTTTGTTTCTCTGGGCCAAAGACGATGATTTCAGTCTTGTCTGAGTTCAGCTGGAGAAAGTTGTTTTGCATCCACACACTGATCTGTTGGATGCAGTGACAGAGTGAATCCACTGGTCCATATTCACCTGCTGTCAGTGAAACATAGATTTGAGTGTCGTCTGCATAATTGTGATAGGACACATTCTCGCTGCGTATCAACTGACCTAACGAGCAGCATGTAGAGGTTGAACAGAAGGGGTCCCAGGATTGACCCTTGGGGCACCCCACAGGTCAGGGGCATCTGGTCTGAGACACAGTTACCAATTTTGACAAAGAACTTCCTGTCTTCCAGATAGGACTTTAACCAGTTTAGCGCAGTGCCAGTGATGCCCACCCAGTCCTCTAGTCTCTGTAAGAAGGGTCCCATGATCGACAGTGTCAGAAGCAGCACTCAGAATTAAGACTGAGGCTTTGCCCGCGTCAGTGTTCAGGTGGATGTCATTGTCACCTTGACAAGAGCAGTCTCAGTGCTGTGAAAACCTAAAACCTGACTGGAAAACATCAAATTAGTTGTACTAATTAGTTGTTACTCAGACTGGTGATGATCTCCCGGACAGTTTTGTCAGTTACAAGTGCAAAGTGAGTCAGCTCTAAGTGTGTAGGTGGTTTGAGGGTTGTTTTTTGCATTGTAGAATTTATAGCATTTTTAATGTGAAGAGAACTACATATTATGCATCGATCATATATTCGCCATTGTACAATGAATTGATCATATATTCACTATTATACAATGTTATGCTGCTCTTTGTGCTGCGGTGCTGTGTTTTTTCCACTCTGACCCCCAAGGTTTTGACCAGTCTCAAATTACACGACGCAGACAAAGAGAAAAGGAGGAAACCATGAAGGGGTCAGATGGGCACTGGGCCAATCCCGGCCTCTACTGCAAGGACTTACTTTAGGCTCATGCATATTCATTTGTCTTTGTCTATAATACTGGCAAACTGTGGCTGTCCCGTTACTCTCTGGACTATGAAGACACGAGTAACGAGTGTTAGGCACCCGGAAGTCCAGACGTCTGTATAGATGACTTTGTTAGGAGAATAAAAGAATGCGTAATGAAACTCATGAATCTTGGTCATCTATAGCTGGTAATCTTAGTAACTGAAGAGTAGAAAGTAAAAAAAAAAGAAATCTTGTTGACTTTCACTCCTCTTCCAGTTTCTGAACACGCAGTGGTCCGAGTTAAATAGAACTGGCATATTTCTTCAAATGCCTGAACTTTGTCATGAAAGAATAATGCAAACTCATTACACTTGGATGTGGAAATGAGTTCTAACGCAGCTGAGATGGAGGGTTTGTTAATCTGTTTACTTGTGGCAAACAGGACACTCGAGTTGTTACTACAGCTTTCCAATTATTTCAGAAAAATATCCTTCCCTAGTTCTACATAAGGTGAGGTTGTACATGTACAACTTCTCTCTGTAAATCTCTTTCTGAACCTGGAGCTTTGACTTGCGCCATTTTCGTTCGGCCCGGCTGCACTCCCTTTTCTGTGCCCTGACCGAATCATCATTTCTCCATGGCGCCTTCACTGCTTATTTTTAACAATTTTAGCCTTCATAGGGGCAATGGTGTCGAGAACATTCAAAACACTAGATGTAACAGAGTTCAACAAATCATTTACATTGTAGAATATGAGACATTTTCAAAGTAAATCATTTCCATAAAACAGTTTTCCTGTGCTGTCATTTATGTGTCTCCTCTGAACAATTGCAAGACCAGCCGGTGGTTTGGGAAAAAAGACACAGAAATGATCAGACAGAGCAACAATCGACCACATTGACGTTTGAAATATTAACCCCTTTTGTAATTAAGAAGATCTAGAGGTGTGCCCTCTGCTGTGGGGTGGGGCCACTCACGTGTGCTGAGTAGACCCGAAAGTTTCAAGGACAGCAGGAAGCTCTTTAGCGTTTCTGTCACAGTATATTATCAACATGAATATTGAAATCACCTGTTATGACCAAACCATCAAAGTCTGTTGCATTCCGAACTGAAAGCACTCAGTAAAATCATCAATAAAACTTTTGCAGTGCTGAGGAGGCTTGTTTAAAACCATGAAGAGAATGGATGGAGACTGTTTTAGCTCAATTGAAAGGCTACGTACTCAAATGTTGAAAACACCCCAAAGGACAACCTGATGGGTAACTATTTCATCTCTAACAAAAGCACACACACCTCCTCCCTTTTTGTTTTCTCGTGTTTCAGATTCAAACATAAAGTTGGGTGGAGCAGATTCTATTAGAACTAAATTTCCTGTGTTTTTGTCAAGCCAAGTTTCAGTTAAAAACATAAAATCAAGATTATAAGAAGAAATAAAATTATTAATTAAGAATGATTTGTTACATAAGGATCTGACATTTAGCACAGCAAGTTTCAGACTAGTTTCAGTGAGACTCTGAGACTGGGCGTTATCTTTTTACAGGGAATATGAATCAAATTTCTCAGATTGGGCAGTCTGACTCGCATTTTGTTTTCCCATCTGTGTGATGTTACTACAGAAATAGCACTAAGGGAGGTTGTTTTTACACAGGGCCCCGGGTTGTTCTGATTTTTATTATGACTATAAGTCCCGGCAACGCTGAGACCCAGGGCATCCTAGCTATGGGAGATACCAGGTGAAAGGGGAGGGGGGATAGGCTTTTGTTTGTTTTTTGTAATGGTTGTGAAGTAAACAGAAGAATGATCCATGGTTGCCAAACAGTTTAATTCTGCATAAAATACAAACCAGAGTAAAGTTTTTGGGTTGATTATATTTCGGAGACACAGAGAGAAGTTCTCTGCATTATTTGGACCACAAATACCATTATATTATGTTCAAACCCTTTATTTTCATTGCCCTGTTTTTACATTAATTCCTGTTTGATGCCTGTCCACTCAAAAGATGTTCACCGCAACAGGGCGGAAACAGAACCAATGTTCTCTATAGCCTATATTATAACTCATTACCAACAACACTTAATAGGACTCCTTCTTCAGATTGACAGCATCTGATGTCCACCCCCCCAGTTCAGAGATTGCCGCCGCGACTAGCACCAGAGACTTTACGACCACAGCTCTGAGCTGCCAGAAACAAATAACC
Organism: Chaenogobius annularis; assembly: GCA_015082035.1. NCBI lineage: Eukaryota > Metazoa > Chordata > Actinopteri > Gobiiformes > Gobiidae > Chaenogobius > Chaenogobius annularis. The sequence continues at coordinate 192,441 of BJKM01000662.1, forward strand.
ATAATAAAAAAAACTGAGATCAGTGCCCACCAAATCGGGTGGCTCTATGATTTAAAACTGTTGACTAACGAGGAACAAGCATGACTGATGAAAGATGTAAATGGCTTGTTGTTCAATTTGCACACTGTCTACCCTCCAAGGTTCCACCGCCTCCCCCTGCAATCAGCGCTCGACCACTCCACATCCAATCACACACACATACACACACACACACACACACACTGGAGAATGCTGGGAAAGTGTGAATAATTTAGCGCTAATGGAGAGATAAATAATACTCTCATTTGCATCGGGAGAAATTGATTCAGCAAGAGAGTTTTGGGCACACTTGTACCTCCCCACTCATCTCACCTCTGACCTGTCTCTCTCACTCGACCCCTTCTCCTCATCCTCACAGTATGTCTATCGCACAGACTGCCTCCTTAACTCTCCTCTCTGGGTTATTGGTGTGTTCCATTACTGCTCAGCCTGCCCATGACAGCTACTATTAACCTTGGAGCACTACGGATGTTTGTGCACAGAGAGAGAGTGTGCCTCTGTGGAGAGAGTGGGAGAGTTTGTCCGGAAACATGTATTTACACCCATTTGCATGTGTTGGTGTTTAAACAGGTGGTACATATTAAAACTGCCATAAGCAATAATACTGTGGCTGTGTTTATTAGATGGTGGGGTCATAGCTCTCATTACCAGACCCCGTACTGCTCTGAACACTGTCTGTGTATGTCTTCGTCTTGGATGCATTTTTTTTTGTGTGCACTTTATTTATCACTCTTTTCTTCCATTTGGACCTTCTTCACTCCAGCCAACTCCCTGTAATGAACTTCTTATGGCGCACCATTCGTTTCCACTCTTTGCTTAGAGAGGTGATGCAGGAAAGGGCTAATGGGCCTGTTTGTGGCTGTGTGCAAGCATGTGCACACAGTAAACTGACATCATGAATGACTTATTTAGACTTCAGAGCTGAAAATACTTGATTAGTTTAATATCTTGTATTTTGTACAGTAAAATATTTCAGCAATTGATGATGACTTAATGCACATTTTTGCCACTGACAAATAGAAGACATGGTGACGTGGTGTAGAATGCTGATATAATTTTAACAAATGCCTAATTTTTTGTGATTTTATTTTTATCCTATTTCTTAAAGGACAAATTCAATGCATGTTTGTATTATTATTGGCCTTTAAACACACTCTTTAGTGCCTTTACTTTGGCATCTAATGTTTTAAAAACTGAAAAAACAAAGCTCACAAATCCAAAAGGACTTCATATTACTGGCATTTCCCACGGCCGGAACTGAGTTCTTACTGGCAGCAACGGGAATTATATAGGTGAGGAATGAGGATGACAAATGCTCTTTCCTCCGACATGCTAATGAAGCCACTGAGTAGTAATAAATGGCAGAAATGCTCAGAATGAGTCCAGTTGAGCAAGAAAAGAGTCTTGGAGCTTGAATTTTGAAATTCAGAATGTAATGACGATCAGAGGGGAGATGACTTTCTAACCAGGATTAATCAAACTAGCGTGAATGAAGCTAAGTATAACTCCAGGTATGTTTTTGATGAGGGAACATCAAAAACATACAACATCAATTTGGCATAATATGTGTTCTTTGATGTGCGTGGGGCAGACATTATTAATAAACATGAAAGCCATTTATCAATATGCATGTTTTCCACTCAATCTTACTTACTCGTAGCCTTTCATTCACGCTTACTCAGCTTACTTTTCTATTATAATTGTGTCAAAGAAAGGATTCACATGTAGTCATCTGGACACTGTTTTGAACATCAAGAGATTTAAACTTTCATCTGAAAATCATTCTTAAGCTGCGGACCTGGTTTGTGAACTCAATTGTTATGCTCCTCTGAGCTGCGTAAGCCCTGCCTTCAGGGAGGAGTTCTTGATAATAGTCTTGTTTACACAGCGTTGGTTTTACTTGAAAATAGTCTTCTCTGTTACCATGTCAGCCCTGTAATTAACCTTAACAATCCTATTGCTGACTGACTGCAGCTCCCTCGTCCCTGATGTGTACCTAATTAGCATATGACTGGCGTGTTCTCTCTGTTGTCCAAGGTGTCAAAACAATGTTAAACCACCATTTCTGTTTAATGAGGGATTCTCTCTCTCTTTAAGACAGAAACTAGAACATTCTAAGAACAAGTTGCCTACACAAAATAGTAATGTATTAAATCAACTGCAGTGAGCAAAGTTGCAAAGAACGCTACATAGGTGAGACTAAACAGCCACTGCACAAAAGGCTGTATCAACACAGAAGGCACACAAAGTTTCCATCCGAAAGCCACAAATCACACATTTGAAGACAGTGATGTAAGATGCTAAGCAGGGAAAAGGGTTTGTTTGAAAGAAGAGTAAAGGAGCGGCAGTATCTCAGTGGCAGTGTACTTGTCTTTGAATCCCGCTCTCGACAATAACATCCTGTAAACCGGTACGAGCCCAGTGTCTCTATTCCAACTTGCACCACAGACAGGATCTTTGTGCGCGTGCATCTATCTGCAACAGCTAGCCGCTTCAGTCTGCCCAACATGACTCAGTTTGCGATTATTCCATTTCGCGGCAAGTCCCATCTGGGCAGAAACACCAAACCTCCTGCCCCAGTCGCCTATCTCCTCCGACAACTCGAGCCTGGTTAGATGCAGTCTTCTGCTATCAAGAGTGTGCTATCGTGTTAACTGACAAGCATAAATTGAGCTGGAGTTCCTCCTTGCACTAGGTTTCACCACAAGTGCTTATGTGTATTGGTCCTGTGCCAAGACAGTAGAAATGAGCACAACCTGGTTATTCAATGTGGACCAGTTAAATTATACACACTCTATAGTAGGAAGGCAATGTGTTTGCGAGCTAAATAAACAAGAGAGACATATGCGAACACACACAAGTAACACAGCATGTTATAGAAGTTATCACACGATGTATGCTCAAGAATTACAACGAGGATGTAGTATGTAAACTATATCGTGATGCAGTCAGTAGCGAAACTCAAAAATCAAAGATACCTACTATTATAGATTGTATCTGGGCTGAAAGCATCCAGAGTCACGCCCATTACTAAATCAAGAGATTGTGTTCTAAAATATGCACATCCCTAAATTGACCATCGAGACCCTCTATCTACACTCACACTGGCTACGCACCCTAGAAGTCCTTAAGCGCCAATGTCTGGAATGTGCGATACATAGCACTAGCAAAACAATAAATCACTTCTATTACTTCTCTTGGCATTAGCTACTGGGTGAGTTCGACGAATTCTACAAGAGATCTTAAGCAGCATGCGCTAAGTTCATGATGACTCCGACCTAATCCCCTCCTGCTGTAATTTGAGGGAGCTTTCCAGAACTTCTATAAACACAAAAAAATCACCACAAAGTCCCATGTGTCTCTCCCCCCCTGCGTCGTTAAGACAATCCAGTATAGTAAAAACCGACGGAGTAACAATGCTTTAACACTGCCTTTAGCTCCAGTTTGATAGCTGTAGCTCTACCTTCTCCACCTGTCCACCTAGGTGGTCTGCACCCTCTCCACCTTTCTTTGAATCTGATATTAAACAGTTCTAGAGTAGGATACAACTGAAAGACTGAACTCCCAGTTAATTTCCAATGATTATTAGTCATAATAGGTTGGATAATTTGTTGAAACTTCTCAGATGCTCAGTCAGATCCTAATTTGTCACAAGTAAGAGCCTTCAGTGCTTCTTCATATCATTAGTCCAAATTCAAGAACATTGCATTTCCCAAAGCTCAATAGTTGGCCACTACACAGCTGGACCTCTACATGGAAATGCACGACTTACTGAAGCGGCCCAAACGCCCAGAGTGAACCGCAGTCTCACGATTCTTAAGACAATTGCCCCATTTACTAATTAAAAAAAGGAAAATAATTCAGACAAAACTGAGGATTAATAAATGTTTCTTGAAATCATTTGTAAGTGATTGAAGGTAAACATCATCTCAAGGAAATAGCCATAACCCGTGCGCTTTAAAAAAATCCCTATGCAAATTTTTTTGCCCTTGTGCACTTATGTGTACCGTAGATCGCAAGACCTCTGGCCATCCACCCATCCTCTCACCTTGTCTCTCTAATATCATGCCGATACATAGTGAATCGATATACCAAGGGCTATGTTCGTGACATCTTGAGGTTTACTATTTTCACCACACAGCCGATTCATCACTCTACGAATGTAAACTGTGATGTAATGATCTTGTCCCACTCTGCTACTTATCTTCCGTCTCTGTTGCCAACACCACAAAATTGACTGCGCTTCAAACCATACCTCAGACACAATTCTCCGTAAAAAAACTGATCAAGTGTGTTATCGGAGTGAGGCGACATCCCCACACCCTCATCAGAGCTTCATTCTCGTAGTAACTGTGGATGCTAGTTCATGCTATACTACAATCCAAGGAGTGAGTATGAGTACCCGGACTGTTGGATTAGAAAGATTGATACCATGGTGTTTCAAAAGCGTACTACTTCGAACTCCATTAGTAATCGCTTTTATACCAGGGATGTAGAGAGCATAGATTGAACTCCCACCGGTCATTACGAGAGACCTGGCAGAAGATGATGCGGAATACGCATGAAATGTTTGTATGCAGTGGAAGAGACCATGTAATGGGCCAGTGACTTTCAGGCGAGGAGAAGTCAACGATGCATGCCCGCACAACCCCGCACTTCTCAGTCATGTGAGAGAGCGTCGCGCTCATAGTCCTACCGCTGGAGCAATCCCCTTCCGGCTTTGACCCCTGCGGGCACAGAACCACATCACCCAGGACTATGCGGAGCCCGTCCATTCAGTCACCTCATCGAAGAAGGGCACACACACCGTCAGAGGATGGTTCTACTTCACGTGCGGGCAGCTGACCCGGGAAAGCCAAGGAGCTCGCCAGTGGCACACGATAGATGGTTGACACAGAGTTCCCATCTTACACTGGCCCAATTAGATTTTGTCATTCTGCGCTTCCTGTCAACACTGCACATTCTCCCACTTTATTGGTAAACAAAGTCTGCGAACCACACACCACAGCACCAAAAACAGAGAAGCAACACTCTAACCCGAACGCACCACTGATGCTCTGCAAGTTCCCATATGCTCAACGAAGAAGGCCCTAGGTTATTGCCGGACTAGACTATATATTTCTCGCTTCCCTCTCAATGAAGACCTGTACACCGTCTCTCAGCGCTTCTTTTTCTTGGATCCCTTCAAAGAAGAATTACTGTTCTTGGGATCTGAGGCAGTCACCCTCCCTGAATTAACATTCTCTGAAACCCATACTCATCGCTAGGCCAGCAAAGGACCCCTAAATTCTTTTACAAACCAACTCCTCCTTCAATGCGAGAAGGCAATAAACGCGTATCCAAAATACCGGATCCCATCTACATTACCGTGCCAATGCCGACTGGAATAGAACAAACAATAGTTTCCCTTTCCCCTTCCTTCCTTGCCTGGCCGTTGAAGTACTCATCCCAGAGCACTTCTTAGCACCTGCCGAGCTCAACTTGCTCTAATCTGACTCAAGTCACCCTTTTCTGTACTACGAAGGCTCTTTATTTTATTAATTTAAATTTTGACCTAGATTCTCGTATGAGCATAGTTGTAGTTACTTGACCTATATTATTTTATTATCCCTCTATGATAGTCTACTGATAAGAGTCATTTCTAAATATATGTTTTCGTAAGGGTGCTAAATGCCCTTTGCAAGTAACAATAATATGATTTATTTTGTAATTACATGATTCAGTCGTTATGCTAGCGACCTGAAGGCAGACATTAGTTCCAAATTATGTTTGTAAGATGAATTTTGTGTAGTTGACAACTGGTAAGTAGAAAACCCCTCTGAGTTCTTGATTTCTGATTTTAGGGTCATCTGGCCAGCATCTCCTCCTGTGGTCCGGCCTAGGATGGTCACATAAGTCTATGTTCCTATATCTGCTTCTGTGATTTTATTGAAGATAAAAAATAGTCCATTCTATAATAGATTGTACGTCGATTAGAAGAATGGATATATTGGCGTGCATTAGGTTTATGTTATTCATTAATTTACAAAACTTCTTATTTATTGTTCCTCCGGCATCTCTTGAGTTGGAAACGTCTAATGTAGGTTTAATGCAAAGATTCCAATTGATTAAGGTTTCCTCAAAGTGGTTTGCAATCAGGTCTATAATATCTGTATAGAAGGTAATATTACTCCCTGGTGGAGCATACACATTCAATAGAGTAAAAACCTTTAAGGTTGTTTACCAACAGCTCACTTATTTCATCTAAATAAACAAATCATTTGATGTTTTCCTGTTAGGTTTTGGACCTCATTACAGCACAGAGACTGCTCTTGTCAACGTGACAAATGACAGCCACCTGAACACTGACGCGGGCTGACGCGGGTTACTGTGTCTCAGACCACATGCCCCTGACCTGTGCGGGGCCCCAAGGGTCAATCCTGGGACCCTTTGTGTTCAACCTCTACATGCTGCCGTTAGGTCAGTTGATACGAAGCGAAAATGTGTCCTATCATAAGTATGCAGACGACACTCAGATCTATGTTCCACTGAAGGCAGGTGAATATGGACCAGTGGTTTCACTCAACAGATCAGTTTGTGGATGCAAAAAACCTTTCTCCAGCTGAACTCAGACAAGACTGAAATCATCGTCTTTGGACCACAGAAACAAAGAAAAAGTGTTACCAGTCACTTCCAGAGTCTCGCTCAAAAACCTAAAAATCAAGTTCGAAATCTGGGGGTAATAATGGACTCAGATTTGAATTTTAACAGCCAGCAAATCAATAACATCAGCAGCTTTTTACCATCTAAAAAATATTGCCAAAATCAAAAGTATAGTGTCTAAACCAGACTTGGAGAGACTTATCCATGCATTTGTCTCCAGTAGATTATACTACTGTAACAGCCTGCTCACTGGCCTCTCCAAACGAGCTGTAAAACAGCTGCAGTCCATCCAGAACGCTGCTACTCGGGTCCTGACTAGAACCAGGAAGTACGATCACATTAGTCCTGTGCTCTAGTCTCTGCACTGGCTCCCTGTGGCTCAGAGAATAGACTTCAAAGCAGCTCTGCTTGTGTTCAAGTCTCTCCATGTGTTTTTTGCAGCTAAAATCTGGAACAGTCTTCCTGAGGATGTGAGACAGGCCGCTACTCTGGCAATGTTCAAATCTAAGCTAAAAACCGTTTTGTTTAGCTGTGCACATGACTGAAATTATTTTCTTTGCACTCTTCTCTTTTATGTCTTAGACATTTAGAGAAATTCTCTACAATTCTAAAACTACTATTTAGACACAATTACAAATGAACATGTAAATAATTCCGCTCGACACGATAGCCCATTGTGCCGGTGTCCGAGGACAGCCGCATAGCAGGTGCCTGTCAATCTAAAAGTGATGTGCCCGTCCCGGAGACATCTGTTATGCTGGCAATGTCAAATAAATACGGGAAAGACTGTCTGGAGTGTCTGCCAGTGTGGTCCAATAGATTTGGTTTTTCATCTGGCGGATCACTAAGCACCGACAAATTGTATGATTCATGTCAGCAAAATTTTTTAATTGAATGAATAGTAATGACGGTTTAGTGATTTCTGTCATGTCTTTGTGATTTTAATGCATTTTTTTCCTGTTGTGTGAAGCACGTTGAATTGCCTTGTGTACGGATTGTGCCCTACAAATACACTTGCTTTGCCTTGCCTTGCATTTAATAATACATATTTGCCTTCTTTGTGTTTACATTCAAAGCTTTGTTCAAAAGCTATTCGGTTTGAAATCAATATTGCAACTCCCCTCTTGTGTTACCATCTGTATGATGAATAGTAAAAAATGTTAACCAAATTTGGTTAGTTTTTGATTTTCAATATCATTCAAATGTGTCTCTTGTTAATATATAATGCTGTAGTTCTTTCTTTTTTTAAGAAAAAAAAAAAAGAAAGATAATATGATTGGGTGTAATATGCCAATTTATACATATAAACACAAGAACTATAAAAACAAGTAACAGATGAAAAGATAAAATAGAAAACAAAAGCTGATCATGTATAAAAGATCGTAAAAGAGAATGGAAGTCCATTCCTAATGAAGGGCCCCCCGAAATGCTCCCCGGCTCCTCCAGGCTCCAATCCTAACAAAAAACTGGATACACTACTTCCCCAGTCCACGACGCCCCCAGCTGCCCGCCACATGTATTTTTTCATTTTCCCAGATATCCAATCTCCCACATTTGGCATACTGATGAGTGGATGTAACTAGACACAGAATTTATGTACAGAGCAGACAACCAACATGAAGCATAGAGTCGGATATAAAAAACAAACTAATCATGTCACTATCATCAGTCCCTTCAAATCAACAGAAATGTATCACCATGTGACCTCAACATGAACTCACACACCCCATGCTGGTGGCTCCATCTCTTGTCACAGTTAAGTTCTCTGTGTTATGCATTTTCCTTAGGAGCACCTCTGTGTCTCCTGATGTTCTGAGCATGCGTTTTTACCTTCAGAAGAGTTTCTCACAGATGGTGGAACTTTTCTCATTGTTGATGAACCTCGTATGGGATATCCGGGGCAAAGAAGACATGCTTGCCTTTGTACTGGAGGTCTCATTTAACATTTGCAGCCTCAGAAAGCTTGTGGTTCTTACCGTGGCGTGTAAGTGCCGTGTTCATGCTCCTACGTCCGAAAGTCCCCTTGCGTCGTTGTACCATAGACCACAAGGGCAGAGATTGGTTGATCCACATGGACTATAAAACGTATTAAATACAGCTTAGAACTGCTGAGGTTTGGCACAGAAATGTTTGTACATGAGCCTAATATGATAGTTTATTGTGCCAGTAAAAATATACATAAATGCAAAAATAAAAATATTTAATTCCCACAACGCACCGGGAGCCAGATAAGGTCTGCATGAGCGCGGGAGAACGTGGCTTCTGCAAGGTTGACTGAGAAGCATAAATCAGCCTTTAACAGGGAGAGAGGGACAGCTCCGTCACACAGACACATGGATATGGAACCGGAGACATGGAGTTATGTTAAACAGCTTTTAGTACCATCTTTTGCTACAAATTATTGGTAGGATGAGACTTTATTGCATTGGGATCCATATAGAGAAGAAGGGTTAAATACAAATTCCAGTTTCAAGTAAATACTCAAGTAAGAAAAAAAAAAAAAATCAAAAATTACATTAAAAAATCAATTTACAGTAAGTCCAATTATGAAAGCAAACTTTTAAAAGTGTGATGTATACATAAATGGAAAAAATCTAGTGGTATAGAAAGTACAGATACCTGCTCTCAAATGTAGTGAATTAAAAGTCAAAAGTATCCACTGTAAACTTAGTAAAGTAAAGTACAGATACCTAAAATATGTGATCTAGTACTTTTACTTTTGTTACTTTCCATTACTGTTCAAATGTAATATTGGGAGGTACTGAAGCACTGATGGGATGGGCCAATGGCAGGCAGTGGACACTTTATATAAGGAGGAGCTGACAGGCTTCAATGATTAACGATAGCTGAGGATATGCAGGTGATTTGGTTTTTGCTGCTTTCTCGCTCGATGATTACTTGGACTTGTGCATATGTGCTCACGGATGAGTTGTATGTCGAAACACGGACCATCACAGTGGTTTTGATTATCAATGATAGTCAAAGTAATGAGGTGCCATAAAATGAGATTAATTTGTGCTTGGTGGGAAAGTGGTGCCAGATGCTCCCTGCCTCCTCCTGGTTCCTTCTCATCTGCTTTGGTCAGAGCAATGACTCAAATATCTGCCATAACTAAATTCTACTTTATTTCAAAACAGTGCCAGCAGGAGTTAGAAGGTTAGTCCCTCACAGCGTGCACTGATATAATTTTCGAGACTATCAGAGAATTACTAAAAACAACAGCGCTCCCCTCCAGTGATAATGTATGTTGTGGGTCGATGCTGAGCTGCGCCACAGGGCCTCACTTAAAGTTTAGACAGAATCTGAAAACCCAAGGCTATACCCTTTTAATATGTGTTTTGCGAATACCTTTTTTCAAAATCTGAAATAGACAAAATGCACTTTAAAAAGGAGCTGCTGGATGTATTTATACCTATTCAGCTTTCCTATGCTCATTTGCGTGGAGTTTTTCTTTTTACTCAACCAAAATATGAATTTACTAAAACAGCAGATTGACAATACATGGAATAAGACAGTGTTAAAGACCCATTCAAATATCTTACTTGTTTGTTGGCCCATTATTGTCCCATAGTCAGCCATCTCTATAACAGAGATGTATGCATGTTAATGTAGGATAAAACTGTAGAGAAGACATTTTTGAAGTTATGAAGTAGAAACATATCAACTGTCATTTAAAGGAAAAAACTATTGGCAATGGTTGTATGACAAGTTTCACTCCGTACTTATTCGTTTGTATGGGCCTCTTGCTATTCAACCATTTGTACTCTAGAATAAATGAAGTAAAAGGTCAATTGGCATTGTCAAAAAAACTATATGTGTGTTTATGATCATGCTCTGGCATAGAGTTGATATGTGAAGAAGAACTTTCTATGGTTTGCCCTTGGCATGCTGCCTCCATGTCCAATTAACAAAACATTTAATCCCGCCCAAATACACACTTCAATATACACGCATACAAATAACAGAGGAACATCGCACTTCCAGGCTAACTTTCTCTCTCACGCACACACACATGCATACAGACAAAAATGAGTCTACTTAATGCAGGAACCTGCTGGCAACTGAGAGCTGACCCGAAAAGAACTCTCCTGCTCCACTCGTTGCTGTTTGTCTGCTTTCTTTCATCAAACCCATTTTTAATTTTTTTTTTAACTGGCTTTAAAAATATGCCTTGACAGTAAAAGCACCTGTAACTTAAGATATCGAATCAGGATGTTGCAGAGCTGCCAAGCTCCAAATATTAGATATCTCCTTTTTGGTCTTTCCTTCATCTGTTTCCACTGAACTGGAAGTCTGTCTGGACCAATGAATGTGTGTTTTTGTGCATGTGTTTACATCTGATGTCAGACTGCAGTAAATTCTCTTTAGACTGATTTATGTCTTTATTAGAACATTCTTTCTCACTCTTTTTTAAATGGGAATGTGTTCTTGATTGATCTTCCTGGAACAAGCTTCTGATTTAATTAAGTTCATGCCCATGTGCAAAACTTAGTGTCTGTGTACACCATTCTCATATCTTATCTTTTGTTTTTTTTTTTTTTTTTTTATTTTTTTTTTTTTTTTTTTTTATAATTGTCCAAAGGGCAGAGGTTATGGCTCACCTCCAGTTGGTGCATTAATAAGAGAGGCTCTGATGAAACCAGGCCCGTCACTGCACTGCTGCAGACAGATATCCAAATGAGAAGCCTGTGTTCCTCGGATCCCTGCTTGCTTTGCATTGTAGATTGTGCCAGTGGCCGTGAGGTCTGGTTGAAGATAGAGATGGCAAATGCATTGAAATGAGTTGGAGATGATTAGAGGCAGCTCTCGACTTCCTCAGTGTTATTGAAGAACTCCTCTGTCGGATACATCCCCCCCCCTCAGTTTGGAGAGATGAAGATGATGATAACACGATGATACGCTGCCGAATCAGAGAAAATGACTGAATGTATTGGGGAAATCAAGGATGATATGTTTTCACTGCTGATGAGCAGCATGTGCTCAGCAACATTAATACTCTACTTATTTAGCAACTATTGTATAGTGGAAATGATTTACTTTGTGTGTGCGTCAGGTAAACTGCATGTGTGTTTCTTATTTACTTTTTTCCCAGGGCTTGTTATAACAAGTCAATTTATCAATAAACCAGGGCACTTATGCTCACGATTTGCTTGGAGCTCCACAGTGACGGCCGGTGACAGACGGCCACAGAGATAATTGGTTAATGGTGGAAAAAGCATTGCTTAATTACCTTCTTTCCTTCGTTTGATAGAATTGGAAGTAGCGCAGAGGTCGCATTTGCCTACATCATGTCCATCCTTTTAGTCAATTACCCAATCAAGTGAAATTAATGAACTAAAGTGGAAGGAAGGCATTAGCCTGTGTATGGTGGTGGTAAACATTTCACAAGATGATATTAAATCTGCATATTTATGCATGCATGAACACATGCTGCTCCCATATTTACCACTTGAGTGTCTCTGTTTTCGCCCTACATCTTTTGCTAAAAAGGTGGGGAGTGTCTTTATGAAAATTATTATAGAGCTGTCAAGATAAGTGTGTTGTTTTGAAAAGCATCTATTAGTGTTTGGCCTACAGTGATTGCACTACAAATTCTCACTGTACAAGCACAAACATAATTGCATCTCATCGCAGTAGTGTGGCTACAGTAATAAACAAATAATGTAATGGCCGGTGGGTGTATACAGTATCTGCAACTGATGCTGTCCCAGGGGACTCAGATTTATGGCTCTTGTCTCCACAATCACTTTTAGATCCTTAACTCTTGAGCAGCAAACAGTGGGCCGAGCCTCTATATGTGCCCATGTTGTCATTGCAGTATGATTAATGCACACAGTGTTCTGAGCAGTCAAACAGAGTTTGTGCATTTTTATAATTTTTTATACTTTGAATACATCAGATTTGTTTAGCAGGGTCTAGGAAAATTAACTGAGTTAAAAAAAAAAGAAGGTATAATTCCATATGCATTTTCAGTGGGAGAGTTTTCTTTAGCTTCTAAACCTCACAAATATGAAAAAACAACAAGACTATTTTGGTGACTGACAAACACACACCAGAGCTTTGTTGGAAACAGTGTGGCAAGCTTTTACTAAAAGTTTCCGGCCCAAAGTCCACGTAAACCTGTCAATAAACCTGTCAAGATCAGTGTCAACCAGCCCAAATTCTAACCTCATCATACTACACACCAGCAAAATTCAACCCGCAAAATTCCACTTTATTTATTTGATGTTACATGCCTATTACTATCTTCAGTTCCCTTTCACATTTTTTTCAAAGGAGACACATCAATAATTTCTAATCAAACTTTTGACATCTAAAAACATGTAGGCTGCTTTGGTCTATTGGTCAGAGACTACGTAAACTGAATAAATAATTAAACCTTTATTTGACAGCTGCTATTGTCCTGATTCTGTAGCCTAATTGCCAGGTCTGGTGGTCTACTTTTTAAGAACAGGTGAACGTTGAGCACGAACTATGAAGAACTATGTACCGCCAGTGAAAGCCGGTTCAGCAGGCTAATACATGGATGAATAAAATTTCCCCCACAACTGCCAAGGAGGTTTAAACATGCTGCAGTCAATCTGATTCCTGCTTAGCCCAATACGCGCATCCAATAAGCTGGAGAGGAGCAAAAGGCCCATGACACATGTCATCTTTGTGAAAAAGCCTTCTCCACATATGCATTGGAAATTGTCAGAGTGAACAATCTGTGTGCACCCAGTGCAGGTTTTATGAAAACGTTATTCCCTCCAGCATCTTTGAAGACTTCAAGCCGAAATGCATTAATCGTGGGGTCTTGGGAAAACCCGGATGATTTCACGTTCCCGCACTGGCACTGCAAAGTTTCATTCGGACACAGAATAAACTCTTTAGGGAGATCCACAAACATGGGCACAACCAACTTGGGGCACAACAGCCCAAGTTGGCACAAAACATTCATTGAGGTAGGCAGACATGATATTACGCGTTGAGATTGTTTCCTTGAGCCCTGGCACTTGTCTCCAGCAACTGTTGGAATGTTCAGATCTGCATCCTGATGCGCGAGGTCGATACTGGATGATTAAGGTCAAGCTCCCTGAAATGTCGGCCACTGTTGAATTAATTAACAATTTTATTTGGTTCCATTGTAAAAATATATATCCAACAGAAAAATACATTTCCAACTATATTGGCTGCAACTTGCTTATATGAGCCCATCCTAAATATTACACAAATGAGAACTCAACAGTTCAGAAAATTTCAGCATTTTGTCAGTATCAGCAATTTTTGCAATAATTGTTAATTTCACATTTTAGAGTTTTTTTATTTTCATTTTGACAGAGTATTAATTAACTTAAGTTCATTACTGAGCTCATTCCATAGTTTGACTCTTGAAACAGATACACATATTTGCCTAACATTAGTTCTTACTTTATTAAATTCAAATGTAATTTAAAGAAAGAATGAATGCCTATGAATGCCTTTCTCACAACAAGAAACATTTCCAACAATTTTAATATAACTACCGTATTTTCCGGACTTTTAGCCGCTCCCCTATATAAGCCGCATTTGCTCTATTTTTAAAAAAAACGATAATAAAACAATACATAGGCCGCACTTTTGTATAGGCCGCAGAACTCTTTCCTTGACTTTTGGCATCGCATGAGCGCTTCTCGCTGTCCCCTCCGTCCCCTCCAGCGTCTCACAGTACATTCATTTGATGTTAATAAGCTTTGCGTGCAGCCGCGCGGTTTCCTTAGCAAGATCGATGCGCTTCAGTTTAAAACTTGCTTCATACGAACTTCTTCGTTTGGGTTCCATAATGATGGGGCAAGAATTTGAAAATAATTTATAGTTGGTAATTTGTCGTCCGTGTTCTATTTGCTAGCTGAATAAAAAAAGCAACATCTGCTTCTTTGCTTAACTTTTCTGTAGTTTTGATTCTAATTCCGGTTAGTTCGCCCCTATCGGTGAAAGAAAAAAAAAACACAGAAAAGCCGCAGCCTCTAAATAAGCCGCATGGCTCAAAACATCTGACAAAAGTAGCGGCTAATAGTCCGCAAAATACGGTATGTCATTACATTTTAATATATTTGAGTTTATAAAAAGTTAATTAGTAGAATCACGGAATCTGGCTTTATTAAGTATTGTTATTGCCCTTTTTGTAGTTTAAATATTGGATCTAGGGTACAGCGGCTGAAAACTGATGGACTGATGAAATAAGTGCTCTGTGTCATTTTTCCACCTCATTGATTCGCATCCCTGACATTGCAATACAAGTATGTATTGCTATATTACTGTTACTAATAATACAATAACTATGCTTACTAAGCCTTACCTGACAATATCCACCTTACAGGTATGCCACAGCTCTTATCGAGGTGTGCCCTCCTGATCTCCTGAACATGCCTGGCCAGTAAATTAACACACAGATTACTGCATAGAAAATATTTATTTTTACTTGGAGGTCTCTGTAAATTTTAAACCATTTTCAATCACAAATGTTGCCGGGAAACTCTGTAAATACAAGTCTAACCTCCAATATATATGTATATTTATAGTAGTTCAGACACAATGTTCTCTTATTTTTGTCAGTGGCACTGTAGTTCATATTTTATTTTATGTAATTTTATTTTCAAAATGTTTCAGTTTATCATTTTAATTTGTTTTAAATGCAAAGAATGAGTTGAGCATTTGCTTTATCAGTGCAGGGTTTGTGGCGTCAGTCATTACAAAAGAGGTTACTGCGGTTTTCTCACTGAAGATGACTTGGATTTCTAGCCGCACTTTTCCAGAGTAAATTATCCTGACCGTCAATTTCTTTTCCAGAACACAGCGAGAAGAACACCAAGTAACAGAGGATGAAGATATCGACCATCACCAGGGAAGAGGCTGATGTCACCATTCAGACCACTGGTTCTTTTCTGTAGTTCTTGGGATAGACAATGTTTACTCTCTTGTTTCAATTTACAGCCTCAAGACATAAGGCATAAATGCTTTGGGAAACATAACAAATATATATAATGAGTCTTAATACTGTGGGTTAGGGTTAGTTAATGTGTAAATGACTATTATTATAGAGAGAATGTGCAATGATAATTTGGTCTTAGTCGATATAGTCAACAAACTTGGTTTATTGCAAAAGATTATGTAAGAACAGTTAAGAGAATAGGGCAAAACTTTGTCTTTAGAGCAGGTTTAGATTGTAACTGTTCTTTTGTGCCCTTATATGTCTTTTAAATAGGGAACTACAGATTAATAAATGGGCTTTAATGTTCTGCTTGTAGGGCTGGGTAATTAATGGAAAGATCAAGATCGAGTCTTGAGTCGTGAAATCGTAAATGATTTGGGTGGGGTTTTTAATCGAGAGGTCCGCAGACAATCCTCTGTCATTAAAAACATATATTTTGAGCAGAAGTCAGACTTTGTGTTAAATGGCACGGATTCATTACAAAAAGCAATTTTGACTTTGTTTTTGGACGGACCACGTAAAATTAAATCGAGATCGATCAATATGAGATTTTGTTTTTCATATCGTCCAACCTATTTTGGTGTATTGTACATGTGGTTTCCAACAAATCTGATGATCTACAATTACTCCCAAATATTCATACTTAGCACACTAGGTTTAACAATGCACTTCAATGTAGACATGTATTGCCTATCCAGGTCCCCTGTTTCCAGTTGAAAGCATTTGTTTACACTGTTGATTTCTTTTAAAACAGGCAGAAGGAAGTGCATGTACAGGTTATAAGGCTGCACGATATTGGAAAAATCAATTATATGCGATATGGGAGTCAAGTAATATCAATATTATTGCGATAATTAGCTCTAACCCAAATTCGGATTAATTAGGTTAAAAAAAAAAAAAAAAATCACCTTTTCACCCCTACAATTTAACATATTTTGTTAGTCTTATCTAGGCAATGTATTTAATTAGCAGTTCGGTAAAAGGTTGGCACTTCTGTTACAATTGGTGTTATCATTAATTATGTATCTAGTGAACAGGGCAGAGGAAAGCCTGACAAGATGAGATGATGAGGGACGCATGATGATGGGGGACGCTGTATTAGGGTGCCGTTTAAACACGAACTGAGCCATTATTTTTATTAACTTCAAGTATAGTTTAATTGTTTGCATATATGTATTATTTCACTTTGCTGTACAGCACTTTGGGCTTTTAAACTTGTAAGTGTGCTTTAAAATAAATCTTGATATTGATTTTAATGTAATGATATGTATCTGTGTTCATCACTGTTTCTGTGCTCTTGACATACTTCACATCACTGGAAGGACAAGGGATGTACAGATGTGCTGTAATGGCATGATGTGTACTTTTACAATGTTAAATTTGACAGATCTGATTTCAAAGCATTGCTGTCCGCGCTCTTTTCTTCGTGTGCAGCACAAACATAGGAGACGGAAAAGCGTATCACTTCATGCCTAAAATGTTTTTCACTGTGATTACATCGGGCAATCTCCTGGCTTTTCCTGTTGAATGTTGCAGCAAGTGCACCGTAATCACGTCCCTTTGTAGCCTCGTTCTTCATCACTTGGAACACTGTTTGTTTCAGTGACATTGGATCCGAGTTAGCAGCAGGCTTAGTTCGCAGAGGGCTACGATAACTTAACAGCGCATCTTTTTTCCTTTGTCAAACATCCTCTCTTCTAAAGCTTTTTTTTTTCTTCCTCTTTTACTGTACATTACTTCAAACTGAAGTGCAATTCAAGCGCACCTTCTTGATCAAAGATTCTTTGATTCTTAACCAGCAAGTTGAGCTGGGGATATCCTCTTCAGCGGACAGTTTCCATCATTCGTAAGTCTCGTAAAGAGCTTTGTAGTCACCCTGACGTTTTGTTCAATGAGCAAACTAGTTGTATACAATGATCAGAGAAACGTCATTGTTTCTAAATTGTTTCTTAATGCATGCCTTTTTGATTTTTTATTCCTATTGATCAGTGTTTTATGTTGCACCTTAATGCCAAAACAAGTTCCTATGTTTGTGAATTTTGTTCATTGACAATGGCAATAAACCTTTTCTGATTCTGATTCTGATCATCATGTATTCTAGATGAATGGGCAGACGTTGCATTGATTTATTAGCAGCAATATCCAAAGTATGACATATGCATGCAGCTGTAGGTTTGGCTGCATCTGTTTGAGGAGCATATACACAAAATGATTTTTCTTACCTGATGCTTGCTCCGACTGTTGCAATCCCCATCAAATTTTTGAGGTCCGGGCGTGCAAAAATACTACAATTGCATTTTTTATGCCATTGCCGTTAGCATCTTGAGGTTCCACAAGACCCAGATAGACCCAAACTTGTTGTGTTTAACTGACCTATATTTAACACATATATAGTTGCAATTGGTCCTGTGCATTTAAAAGGATCCTACCACGTCTTGAATAATATCAGAGAGGTCATCTACTGCATTGTTCACATCCCCTTGCCGCTGCAAAAGAACTGTTTCTTGTCTGTTTTCTTCTCATAAATCGTTTAAATGTGCTCGGATTTCAGTGTGGCAATACTTGTAGCGTGCTTTGGAATCTGGGGCAATCCACATTTTCAGCTCGGGTTCTGTCTCCCATTCCTTTCTATATAATTTCCTGTATTTCCCCCACTTTGGCATCTTGTTATAAATTCTGTAACTTCAGTTCAGTCTTGAGAAAAACTTCCCGCTTAACATTTTGAATGCACACACAGAGGGCTTCAGTGTTTATTGTTTTCATCCAATCAGATTGGTCAATTAGCCCTTTTGAGTACAGTTATGACAGTATAAGCGTTCTGATCTCTTTTTTTCTCAACCACATAACCATTTGGGCTAAAACACAGAGAACTATCCCAGCAATGATTTATTATTTGTTTGTAACTTTTCATTTGAGCAAAATCTTTATGCAAACACACCTGTCAGATCATGAGCTTTCACAGTTTTCTACTAATAAACACAGACTTTTTTTTTTTATGGCCAGCGCCAACATTTCCATAATACTATTGTAACCAGCACTGTATTTGGCGTTATCGTTATCCTCGAGAACACTCCTAGCCCACACGGCTCACTTAAAAAGACGCACCCTGGATTTAGCACCAAGAATGCTGCCCCAGGAAAATTACCAGCACAGGAAGCGG
The DNA here is from genome assembly GCA_015082035.1 of Chaenogobius annularis. Taxonomy (NCBI): domain Eukaryota; kingdom Metazoa; phylum Chordata; class Actinopteri; order Gobiiformes; family Gobiidae; genus Chaenogobius; species Chaenogobius annularis. The sequence goes on from BJKM01000662.1 coordinate 211,232, forward strand.
CCGTGCCTGTCTAAATCACATTCGTATGCAGAGGGATTTATTTTTTCATTTAAGATTATGAAAGATTGTCTGATCGTCTCAATATCAGAGGCTTCCACAAAAGTAATCTCCTTTGAGAGGGGGACTCAAGAAAAAGACAGGCATGTTTATGGACAGCAATTTATCGTAAAAGCTTGCATTGTGAATCTGATGAGAGTGTGTGTGTGTGTGTGTGTGTGTGTGTGTAAATTATTTCATAAAACAACGGCATCTCTCAAGCCAGAAGGACCACCATGGAAAGTGCAGCTGTTTAACTGTGCTTGTCACCATAGCTGCCAACCATGAATTAATGAATCAAGTTGAAAATGTCAGTGCGGGTCCCAGATCGCAGGGCTGGGGCTCTAGTGTACAGCACTGTCAGCAGCAGGCGGCTAACTGATGGTAAAGGGACACACTTGCAAAACAATCCATGCATTATGCACATACACTCAGCCAGGACAATGGCCATTGCTCTTCAGTAAAAAAGGTCACTCTTGTCTCCAAGCCGTCTGGACGTTCAAATCTATGCTCTCTACATCCCTGTATCAAAAAGCGATTACTACATGGGAGTTCGAAGTAAGTAAGCTTCAAATACTTTTATCTTCTAATCCACATAAAACATGGACTCACTACTGTTATTGTACAAAAGTATAATTACTAAGGCTGGGCACACAATATACAATTTTCAAATCTGTGATTTTAATACGCAAGTGTGGAGACCACAACATTTTGCACATTCAAATTTTATTAATCTGACAAGTGTAAGAAACACATCAAAAGCAACATGTGATTGATAAGCACAATAGAAACAGTACATAGCTGCAGCTCAGCTCAACACCTACACTATAAGTGCCACAAGCAAAAAAATGCATAGGGATTTTTTAAAGGGCACGGTATGTATTTCCTTGAGATGATGTTTACCTTCAATCATTACAAATGACTTTACAAGAAACATTTATTACTCCTCAGTTGTCTGATTAATTTTTCCTTTTATTTAGTAAATGGGGCAATTGTCTTAAGATCGTGAGACTGGTTCACTCTGGGGCGTCTTGGGCCGCTTCAGTTAATAGTGGAATGCATTTCCATGTAGAGGTCCAGCTTGTAGTGGCCAACTACTTGAGCTTGAAATGCAATGTATCTTAATTTGGACTATGGATCTGAAGAAGCACCTGAAGGCTCTTAACTTGTGACAACATGTAGGATCTGCACCTGAGCATTGAGACAGTTCAACAAATTAATCCGCCTATTATGACTAATAATCATTGGAAATTAACTGGGAGTTCATGTCTTTCACTTGTATCCTCTCTGAACTGTATATCAGTTCACACATAGAGAAGATCATGGACAGTGGAGACAGTAATGACTGCTCAGACATGTTGTTTACATGTTTAGCAGCAACATGCATTGTGGTTTTTTTTTTATGACTCAAATTCACAGAAAAGCGAGCCTAACTAGCAACTGAATTTAGACGCAACAAAGTGCAAAGATGCATGTGCAGTGCAGACCACCATAAGGTGGTCAGCATTTTGTAGAAAGTTGAGCTTGTGTGAATAGACATTTGTAAAGCTGACTGTTCAGAACCATTTATAGGTTTGTTTCTAGCACCACAAGCTACACATCTTTCTGGCTCTGTAATCAAACTCTGGCACTGCCAAGCCGGCCTGCCTTAGAGTAACCCCCAAAACCGGCATATCAAGTGGCGCACCAACTTGATGGACTGGATGAGAATCACATAGCTGTGAAGTGATTGAACAGAAGACGTTACGGTCGGGAGGTGGGAGATGAAGGGCTTTGCCCATGGAGGATGATCTGCATGTCCAAGTTGAGATGACCGTTTGGAGCATGAGGAGACGTTCCTGAGAAGAGAGCCGGTTTAGCTTCTGGTTGGTGCCTGGGAACTCCCAGAACATAGAAGGAGGAGCGACTTGAACCTGGCAACGTAGTGCCCGTGGAGAAGCGATTGGAACCTGGCAGCTCTGAAGGGGTTATCCTTGTGCTCGGTGACCGGCGGCGACACTAGAGGGGGCATCCCAGTAAGGAATGAATGTAGGGGATTGCAGCCAATACTACAACAAAACCAATATGACCCAATCCGTGATGAGCATCCGCGATGAAACATTAGCTTAAGCGGCATGAGTAACGAATCTAGCATGTGTCAGGTCCCCTGTCGGGGCAAAGAAAAACTACCAGACCTCTTTGGGAAAAAGTAGAAACCTTGAGGAGTTCCACGGTGACTGAGAAATCGGAGCGGACAATGTCGTCAAGGGGTGAGCGAGAGGGACAATCCGGTGCTTGAGGAGGCTGGAGTGGAACGTGGCAACCCGGTGCTCAAGAAGAAACTGAGGAACGTGGGGACCCAGCGCTCAGGGGAAAGGTGTGGAACCTGGCGACACGGTGCCCGAGGGGAAATGACTGGAAACCTGGCTACGCAGTACCTGAGGGTAAACGACTGGAGACCTGGTGACACGGTGCCTGAAGGGAAACAACTGGAAACTTGGCAATGCGGGGCCTGAGGATAAAACACAGGAACCTAGCGACGCGGGGCCCCGAGGTTAAAACACTGGAATGCAGCGATGATAATTATTTTAATGTTATTATCATTTATTTTCATTATTGTTATAATTACTTTTACATCTCCTTCGAGAGACAACAATTAGACAACAATTACCAAATAAATGAATGAAATGGAGAGGAGACGTGTTCTGGGGGAGAAGTGATGGGCAACCCGGTGCGCGACAAACGAGACAACGGTGAAGAAAAACTCGCTCCTCTGGAGGAGCCGCTGCGGCCCGACGGAGTGGGCGGGGCGGAGTGCGCTCCGCTTCCTGGGAGCCAAGGATGGAGGGAGGAACCAGACTGAGCAGGCGAATCGTGCTGGTCAAGTTTGAACAATGTGATTTTTTTGACGGCAGCCTGAGAGGAGACGAAAAAAGGAGAGATTACTGACAGTAAGCGCGTGCTGCAACTGGGAGAACAGCTGAAATTATGGGACCCGGGGCGGCGGGATTCCGGTGGAGGATGGCCTGGTATGACTCTCCTGTGCTGGTGCAAGGTAAGGCCTGAGTCGGGCCGATGCATCGGAAGGAACAATGTTGAGCGGATCTATTGAAAGGTAAAGAACAAGTGCGTATTCGAGCGTGGACTTCCGACCCACGGAGTGTGTGCACGAAGTCACGAACACTGATGTGTGTGACCTGGATGCTTAAATAGTGTAGTTGCAGGAAGGGGCGTGAAAGGGATGTGGTCCTGCTCTCGAACTTAAGATAATACACTTTTCTTCATAAAAACTTGCCCCTAAAACACCATTGCTCTTCAAACTACTTAATGGCATGAAGGTCTGGGGTTCTATTCCTAGACCGAGTAGACAATGTGGAGTTTGCATGTATCGTCTGTTCCTGTTAGGGTATCAACACTAAACCAGAAATTAATGGGCCTTAATGACCCAAGCTGTAAGAGTGATACTTGTTAGACTTACAAACAAGAGCATGGAAAGTTTCAACTCCATCCTTTGGAGAACGACCAATTTGAGCACAGGAGAGTAAATGTACATGTTTTGGCAAACAGATTCCTTTCTCCCGTTAACTCCAAGCCAAAGTTTACATCGGATTGGATTCAACCAATATGACGTGATTGTAAAACGAAAGTAATGTCTCATAGCAATACTACCAGTTGCGCTGTTTTTTAAAAAGGCAGTTCAAACATTTCCCAATGTACAAGAGGTAACATACAAAATGATAAGAGGGGCTTTATTTTTCATATTCCCCTTCCTGTAAATGTTGCAGAGTGGCAAGAATAATACACAATGGGGAGCGCAAAGTGAGTCACTTCTTTGCAGCACAATTATCTGCAGATGTCTCCGCTGTGCTCCGTCTCATGCACTTAAAAGTTTTGTGTTATGTTCCGTGTTCATTTCATAGAGAATGACTATTACATAGTGCTTTCCACTCGTTTCTCCTGAGATTTTCCCATGAAAAAGATGCTTCACTTATGTAAATGTAAAGTGGTCTTTCTCAGCGTGTTAGTTAATGAATATTATGAGAATGAGATGTACTATAATAGGAATAAGCATTATAAAAAAACAAACAAAAAAGAATTAAATATAAATTTGCCTTGAAAATCGGCAATCAGCTGACCAAACTGCTGCATCGGCCATGAAAAAAAAAACATATTGGTCGACCTCTAGTCGAAATGTCTTGATCTTCAAAAGATTGTCTAGATGACCACCTTTGAAAAAGCGTTTCTTCCAATATTAGTGGAAAGCTGCATTACCTTTAAGAAGAGATGCACAGATAAAGAAGAAATCTGATAGAACCTTGTTTTGCTTACTGCCTTGGGTGCCAGCTGCTGTTTGAGTGCTTCCTGCTGAGTGTGTGACCTATCTGGCACCCAGGCTCCTCCTTCTGCTGTACACTTCATACGTGTCAGGACAGTGTAGAGCATAACCCAATTCTGACAGCGGAGGTGTGAGTTTAACAGCCAAATTCCTGCCATGCACATCCAGGATTGAGCGTTGATTACATTTCAGACATTTGAAAGAGAAAAGGTTGATATTTCTGGAAGAGTGGCACAGAAGAGTGAGTTGACATTCTTTTTAAGAATGTCTCCATGCTTTTTAAGAATGTCTCCATGCTTTTTAAGAATGTCTCCATGCTTTTTAAGGATTGTCTCCATTCTTCTTCAAGTGTATTTGAGCATTAATCACAGCCACTTGAAAAAAACAAAACATAATTTAACGCAGGCTTCACTTGACACACTTGGCATGCTTCGACTCCTTGGAATTTTGCCTGGAAATTTAAGCATTCTTGTTGTATTTGCTCTGGCAGATTGTCTCATAATCTAATCTTTTTTGTTCTTGTACGAAAATGTGTCCTGCATTTGACCCATTGTTTAATGCCTGTGGGGCAACCTGTCAGGTGCAGTGGGAGCCACAGTGCATCTTCAGATCTTGTTCTAGACTTGGTCAGGGCTACTGTAGCTGGAAGATTTTCTTCATGTTGTGCAACAAACAAGCGTATACTGCAAAAGTGGGACTATAGAGCGTTCCTGAATATAAGCCGCACCAACGAAATTTACGACTATCAAAAAAATAATAACATATATAGGCTGCACCTGTCGCAGGTGTCCATACTGTAGCATGACATATTTACACAGAAATATGTTACACGGTAGTGATGCATGGGTTGTGAAGAAATATGCCCAGTTCTATTTAACTCGGACATCTGCGTGTTCAGAAACTGGAAGAGGAGTGAAAGTCAACAAGATCTACTCTATCAGTTACTAATACATACCAGCTATAGATGGCTATTATGTCATGACCAAGATTCATGAGTTTCAATTACGCATTCTTTTATTCTCCTAACAAAGTCATCTATACAGACGTCTGGACTTCCGGTGCCTAACACTCGTTACTCGCGTCTTAATAATTCCGGAGAGTAACGGGACAGCCACAGTTTGCCAGTATTATAGACACAGAAAATGAATATGCATGAGCCTACAGGAAGTCCGTGTGGTAGGGCTGTGATTGGCTCCTTGCCAATCTGACCTCCACCATGGTCTCCACCTTTTTCTCTTTGTCTGCTCGTGTAACCTGAGACTCAAACCTTGGGGTCAGAATGGAAAAACACAGCACCAAGAGCAGCATAACATTGTCTAATAGTGAATATATGTTCAATGCATTGTACAATGGCGAATATATGATCGATGCATAATATGTAGTTCTCTTCAGTTGTATTTTGGCCTTCGGGTTGGGGCGGGCTATAAAATGCTGACCGCTGTATATCTCATGTCCATACTCCACGTGTACTATCTTTGCGTTTAGCCGTGTCTAAATTCAGTTTCTCATTTCTCTGTGAATATGAGGTGTATTTTTTTATTTTTTTAAACGCAGCATTTTGAAGCTTAACATACAGACAACTCGTCTGAGCCTAGTAGTTCCTACAGTCCACTCTGCCCTTAATTTCTCTGTGTGAGCTGATTAACCTGTGTCGGTCTTCCTCCACATCTGGCTCTGTTCCTTTGCTTCCACCTAAGTCTTCTTTTACAGTGTATCAAACTCTTCTTTCTAGAGCAGCCCTAGAGGCCGTTAGCCCGTAAAAATCTATGAATTAGCCGCATCGTTGTATAACCTGCAGGGTTCAAAGCGTGTGAAAAAAGTAACGGATTATAGCCCAAATTTTACTGTACATAGAGAAGCCCTTTTCACCAAATATTCAGAATCAGGGTTTATTGCCATTGTCAATTAACAAAATTCACAAACATAGGAACTTGTTTTGGCTTTAAGGTGCAACATACAACGATGAACAATAATAAAACATATATGAAATAAATAAGGGCATGCATTAAAGAAAACATTTACTATAGTATAAAATAAATATAAAAATAGGCATTACTATGTACACGAGAATTATAGTTAAATTTACAGTTGTAGTACAGAAAGTGACAGTGCAGTGAGTGATTGAATAGTTGCAGTTAAAGTGGCAGGTGCTGAGAAGTGCTATTCAAGCTGGAATACTCAAAATAAGTTGTGGAATATTTGATGGGGCGTTTATCCTTGAACTATAAGAATATAAAATAAGTACTACATGTACTACCCTACTCCATTGTGAGATATAGGTTTGACACACTCAGAACTTTGGAGATACTTGCTTGGTTGTTGTTCTGCTCTGTCCTGACTCATTCAGTGAATTCATTTACTGTGGCAATGAATCCTTTAAATCCTTACAAGTATCTCCGACACAGGTTGCCAGAAGGCTGATCCACCAAGATGAATTTCTTATCCAAGTCCTCCAGAAACGTGGCCAGAACAATGATTTTTCATGCAAACAACCAAGTCTGGAAAACATATGAACTGCATAAAAGTCAAAATGAACCTCATTAACATTTTACATTTACCGGTAGTCCCTCCCTGTAAGTCGCTTGACACTATAGCATTGAAACAAACTTTTCCTTTTGCATTTTATAAAACACAAGAAAATGTATCCCAAACCACTGTATTTTTAAATGCCGTCCTCTGCAAACTAAATGAGCTCATAACTCGGGGATTTAGCATGAGTGGGTTTGTGCATTTGTGTTGTCCACTCACACGTATATAACCTTAGCTTTTTATGAGCTGTTTGAGTTACACCCTTTAATAAGAAGCCATTGTGGGCTTTTGCACCTTGCTTTGGCTTGTCTCCAGGATAAAATTCCCCAACTCTTCTGAGGCAGTGCAGTGATAAATGTGTCAGCTGAATATTACCCAACCAAAGAGAATTTACTTCCCTTTATAAATGTGCCTGTTTGTTAAGCCCTGTGCCTAGCCGTGACATTTGCGTTGGTTATTATTGCCACAGAGAGCTATTTGATTGACAGTTGTTAATTACATTTCATTTTTAAATTGTTCTACCTTGTTTCTGAGTTAGTAGTTTTAGAAACGCCTATTACCCAGAGCAGCTGTTTACAGAAAGATGCACCCTCCGCAATCCACATTCTTAGCCCACATTTCCTGGACTCTGCTCAGGAGAATTGCACTCGCTGTGGGGCAGAGTTACAGGTTTGGCCTCTTTCTCTTCAATGGATGTCTGGGCCACTTAATAGTGGTAAAACCTTTAATGATGGATGTTCACCGCACAAAAGCTCTTTGTGTGTACGGTCAGATGAACTATTTTACAGACCAACTGTGTATGGGGTTGTGATTTTAAAGGTATGGTCCTAATAGTTCATGACAGTGTATATATTACAAAAGCAATTATATATATTGAAATGTCATGACTATAGATTATATATATATATATATATATATATATATATATATATATATATATATATAATATATATATATTATATTATATTTATTTATATTTATTTATTTTATTTATTTATTTATTTATTTATTTATTTATTTTTGCATTTGTAATGGACAATGAACAAACACCTATGTTTCCTGGCCAACTAAAGAGTAGTCTGTTGTAGATTCGTTATTCAAGCTAATACAAATAACTGTAAATATTCAAAGCGTTTAGAGGTTTTCTAGAACATTATTCAGAGGTAATTGTATTATGTGTACAGTGTTACTGTTTTGGTTGCTTTTTTCTACTGACATTCTCCATAAATTAAATGACAAGTGAACCAGAAAGACTTGAAAACTTTGACTCAAGTTGTTTTCAGCCCCCTTAGAGAAACCTGAGGCTGTTCCCCACTGAATTCCCCTTGGGATCATGGGAGGCATTCAAAATCATTGGTTGTAGTTCTTTAAATGCATCTGGCTAAACTCCGTCATGATGTTGAACTCAAAATAGCAGCAGAGAGCAGAGAACAAAGTTGGCCGAAGGTGTTTTTCAAATAAAGTAATTAGATTAACAATAACTTTCGCATGAACTTGGAGTCATCTTGTCTTTCAAAAACAGTGACCAGATGACTACACTTGAATCTTTAGAGCAAGAGTGTCCATTTCCCAAAGAGCAGAGGCCCTCGCATATCCAAGCGGCCGCTGTCGAGAGGTGATACGGGGCAGTGTGAGTGGTGTATGTGTGTACAAGAGAGCGCGTGACCACTCATTGTAACAGAGGACTGAGCAGGTGGAGACGCAAGAGGAGGAGAGCTCTACGTCATCAGAAAAGGTTTATTGCCATGGTCAATGAACATGTGGGTGTATTATGACCTGACACTTTGACCATGTGAGTAGAACTACCACGCAATGCGAGTGTGCGAGAGTGGTGTCATATATTAGTTATGTTCAGTTTATATATTTAAAGACTAGTTCAGAGCTGTCTAAACATGGGCCATTCACGTATTGTCTCATTGCAGTAATATGATTTGCAATGGCCCGGATTGGGCTATAGCCCTCACATACTAGGCCTATTTGAAGCTGTACTCTGCATTGTGTATGTTAAATTTGGTTTGAAGCAGTGGTTCTCAATCAGTGGGCAAAGGGCCACAAATGGGCCACAGAGAGTAGGCTACAAACCCACTGAACATTAGGCTCTTCAGGTGAAATGAAGCAGTTTGATGTTTAAAGAGGCACTATGTCAATTTTCTAGTTGTGGGTCCTTCATCTGATTTTCTCATAAAATTGTTCTCGCTTTGCCTGGAAGGTTCCACAGTATGATATAAATTTGTCTATCCTTCATTTAGCTAGTTAAATGAGTTGTTATTGCCTCAAAAGTACCGTATTTTCCGGACTTTTAGCCGCTCCCCTATATAAGCCGCATTTGCTCCATTTTTAAAAAAACGATAATAAAACAATACATAGGCCGCACCTTTTGTATAGGCCGCAGAACTCTTTCCTTGACTTTTGGCATGAGCTCTCCCCGCTGTCCCCTCCGTCCCCTCCAGCGTCTCACCGTACATTCATTGATGTTAAGCTTGCGTGCAGCCGCGCGGTTTCCTAGCAAGATCGATGGCCTTCAGCTTAAAACTTGCTTCATACGAACTTCTTCGTTTGGGTTCCATAATGATGGGGCAAGAATTTGAAAATAATTTATAGTTGGTAATTTGTCGTCCGTGTTCTATTTGCTAGCTGAATAAAAAAGCAACATCTGCTTCTTTGCTTAACTTTTCTGTAGTTTTGATTCTAATTCCGGTTAGTGCGCCCCTAGCGGTGAAAGAAAAAAAACACAGAAAAGCCGCAGCCTCTAAATAAGCCGCATGGCTCAAAACATCTGACAAAAGTAGCGGCTAATAGTCCGCAAAATACGGTACTTGGTTACATGCTGTCGGTGTAATCCCTCATTCAATCTCCACCTCACTGTCTTCTAAGAAGCGAAGAGAGTGAGGTGGAGATTGAGCCGGGAGAAAAGATGGTTTGAAAGAGGAGTTAAGGAGGCCATCTTTGATAAAAAAGAGAACCCTTCCTTAAATCGTCTTGGAGGTTTAGGATTCAACCTTCCAGCTGTTTATAATGGTCTGCTGAAACCCTGGAGACGCCCGAGGCATTCTGATGCTAAACAGGCACTCAAGGTGAGGCAGCCAAATGCCAGGGAACAACAGAACAATAGGCCCATCCCAGTTAAGTTTCAATGGGCCATTAGCAGGAGGTCCCGCCCTGTGGGCAGGGCTTTCACAGAGTAGGATATAAACAGGATGACTCTTGGATGAGAGTCGAAACGTTTTGTTTTTTCTAAAACAGAGTCCAGATGATTTGGTTACATGCTGTACTAAAGAAAATGTGTGATGATTATGATATGTATACAAAAATCTATATAAACCCATATTCAGCTCTGTTTACATAACAAACCTATTGAATCAAGATGACATTATATAGTACAATATCATACAACTATGGCCAACTGAGTCCATAAAATAAATAGATAAAAAAAAACACACCAAATTACCCCTATTTTCAGATTATAACCCCCCTGCAATGAATAGGACCCCCAGGAGTAAATATTATTTCAATTCCTGGGCTACTTTTTTCACCCAGGTGCCCCTGCTACACAGGTCATGAACGAGATTTTTGTTTCATTGTTAGTGGATTAAATCACTTAATTAAAAGTAATCTAACGGAAATGACTGTTGTAATTTGATTCTTTTATAAAACCATGTAACTTGAATGGATGTGATACTGGTGTGACCACAGTGCGCACATCTGATGTTGCTCACAGTGGTCCAAGGGACCGCTCAGGGAGTTTGTGTGTTTTAACAGACACATGAAGAATTAGAGGAAACATTGCTGATTACTGCCACACCAGTTCTTAAACAAGAAATCACTTAAATAGGACCTGCCTGACAAAGTGAAGTAGACCAAAAAAATCCTCAAACGCTAGACATGATGCTGAAAACACTTTTTCACACCATTGTATGTGAATTGTCAACACTTATCCATGTATGCAGCCTTCAAAGTGGGCCCTCTGCAGTCTGCCAGTCCCGTCTGGCTTCTTTGACCCTTGTTTGGAAACAACTTACACCGAAGCAATTATGGTATCTTGGCTTTTTTATTTTGCCCCATTTGAAGTTAATGAGCATATTCAGCCTTATGCAGTTAATGTCACTCAGTGTGCACTGTACATCGGCAGCGCCTGGCACCCTGCCTTTGCCTATACTGCTCTTTGTGAAAACTATTCTCAAAAAACACACACATGCGCGCAGAAATCCAGCATAGCACTAACTGTGTTTTTTAACAACACAACATGGCAACATCTGGAAGACAGCAGAGAAATCACATTACCATGACACCACAATCTGTTCTTTTGCTCGTGATTTAGCTACTATTAGAGTTGACATAAAATAACAACACAGAAAGATAACTAATAAGATGGAAAATCTGCTTATGTTT
>BJKM01000662.1:227500-297122 GCA_015082035.1 Chaenogobius annularis
CTAGACACTGTGGGTTGGACCAACAAAAGTGATGTATGTGCGTACACGTGGTTTGTTTGGGAGCGTAAAAATAAAGTACAAACAATAAATCCGTCTACAAATATAGGAAATAATCAATGTTCACTTCTTTTGTCAATGTTGTTTTCTTTCTTTCTCAACCTTTCTCTCTTTTTGTTCAGCTCTTTCTTCCTGAGTCATGAAGTCATTTGAACGCCTGGTCCTGCCCCACCTCAAGTCCTTCACCTCCTCCCTGCTGGACCCCCTGCAGTTCGCCTACAGAGCCAACAGGTCTGTGGACGACACCATCAACCTGGCACTCCACTTCATCCTGCAGCATCTGGACTCCCCGGGAACCTACGCCAGGATCCTGTTTGTGGACTTCAGCTCTGCGTTCAACACCATCCTCCCTGCTCTGCTCCAGGACAAGCTCTCCCAGCTCAACGTGCCTGACTCCACCTGCAGGTGGATCACTGACTTCCTGACGGATCGGAGGCAGTGCGTGCGGCTGGGGAAGAATGTCTCAGACACTCAGACTATCAGCACAGGAGCTCCACAGGGCTGTGTACTTTCTCCTCTGCTCTTCTCCCTGTACACAAACTGCTGCACCTCCAGCCACGACTCCGTAAAACTCATCAAGTTTGCGGACGACACCACCCTCATCGGGCTCATCTCGGACGGGGATGAGTCCGTCTACAGGAGGGAGGTGGACCGGCTGGTGTCCTGGTGCAGCGGTAACAATCTGGAGTTCAACGCCCAGAAGACAGTGGAGATGATCGTGGACTTCAGGAAAGCCACAGCCCCCCAGCCCCCCCTCATCATGACAGACTCCCCCATCACCACCGTGGACTCCTTCCGCTTCCTGGGCACCACCATCACCCAGGACCTCAAGTGGGAGCCCTCCATCAGCTCCCTCATCAAGAAGGCCCAGCAGAGGATGTACTTTCTGCGGCAGCTGAGGAAAGCCAAGCTGCCAGCGCAGATGATGGTGCAGTTCTACACGGCCATCATTGAGTCCATCCTCACCTCCTCCATCACCGTGTGGTACGCTGGAGCCACAGCCAGGGACAAACAGAGACTACAGCGCATTGTGCGCTCTGCTGAGAAGGTGATCGGCTGCAGACTTCCATCTCTGCAGGACCTGTACGTCTCCAGGGCTCTGGGACGAGCAGGTCGGATCACAGCTGACCCTTCTCACCCTGGACATGGTCTGTTTGAACCACTCCCCTCAGGCAGGAGGCTATGGTCCATCCGGACCAGAACCTCCCGCCACAAGAATAGTTTCTTCCCCCTCTGCTGTTGGACTCATGAACACTTCAAAACACCTGTCACTTTAACTGCAAACAATATTCAACCACTCACTGCACTGTCACTTTTCTGCACTATAACTTTAAACATAACTGTAAACTTGTGTACATAGAAATGCCTATTTTTTATTTTTATTGTATAGTAATTTTAAATTGTTTCCTAATGCATGCCCTTTTTTTGATTGAATATATGTTGTTTTTATTATTACTCAGTGTTTTATGTTGCACCTTAAGGCCGAGACAAGTTCCTATGTTTTTGAATTTTGTTCATTGACAATGGCAATAAACTCTTTCTGATTCTGATTCTGATTCTGAGCACTGGAACATTACACACGTGAAGTAATCAATTTTCATATCTGCCTTATCAGTTTTTGCAGCATGAATCTCTGGGGCCAGATATGCGGAAGACTCTCTGGGAGTTCACCACATCAAACAAGCACACACACACACACACACACACACAGCCATTACACACCAGTCGACAAACAATTCTATTTGCCTTCCCTCAGACGCAACTCCCCAGTTCGCAGCATTAAAGGCAGAGCGATTATTTCCTCGATTTTCTAGGGAAATGGATTTTATATCAGTGTGTTTGTAAATCAGACCTCCATTTCCGAGAAAGCGGGGGCATTACTCTTATCTCCTTGACTGTATTTGTAAAAGCACAATAACATAGGTTACAAGTTCTCCGATTTCCCACCTGCCTGCCTCAGAAAAAAATGCGTTCCTGTTTCAGTGGCTGTATCTCCAGTGGAATAAATCAATTAAAGAGCAAAAGCAGGATAAATAAAGTGCATGTTTTGAGACGCTTTTGCAAAAACGATTTTTGAGCCCTGTTCCCAGATCTGCTGTGATTGGTCATCACTTTTGTTGAACTCAATCTTCCATCTGTGACCAGAGGAATGCTGTGTTGGCTATAGACAGATAATCTCAAATCGTTTTATTGACTGCACTGTCACTTTCACGCGGCTTTGCCTGAATGAGAAACTTCTGAGAGATTGATCTTATTTAGTGTATACAAGAATCAGAAATCAGAAATCAGAATCAGAATCAGAATGGATGGATGGATGGATGGAAGAATCAGAAATCAGAATCAGAATCAGAATCAGAATCAAAATCAGTTTATTGCCATTGTCAATGAACAAAATTCACAAACAGGAACTTGTCTCGGCATGAAGGTGCAACATAAAACACTGAGCAATAATAAAATAACATATATTCAATCAAAAAGGGCATGCATTGAGAGACAATTTAAAAATTACTATAAAATAAAATAAAAATAAAAATAGGCATTACTATGTACACAAGAGTTACAGTTAGGTTTACAGTTTTGAGTGCAGAAAGTGACAGTGCAGTGAGTGATTGAATAGTTGTGGTTAAAGTGGCAGGTGTTTAGAAGTGTTCATGAGTCCAACGGCAGAGGGAAAGAAACTATTCTTGTGGCGGGAGGTTCTGGTCCGGATGGACCGTAGCCTCCTGCCTGAGGGGAGTGGTTCAACTAGACCATGTCCAGGGTGAGAAGGGTCAGCTGTGATCCGACTTGCTCGTCCCAGAGCCCTGGAGACGTACAGGTCCTGCAGAGATGGAAGTCTGCAGCCGATCACTTCTCAGCAGAACGCACAATGCGCTGTAGTCTCTGTTTGTCCCTGGCTGTGGCTCCAGCGTACCACACGTGTGATGGAGGAGGTGAGGATGGACTCAATGATGGCCGTGTAGAACTGCACCATCATTTCCAATGGCAGTTTGGCTTTCCTCAGCTGCCGCAGGAAGTACATCTTCTGGTGGGCTTTCTTGATGAGTGAGCTGATGGTGGGCTCCCACTTGAGGTCCTGGGTGATGGGGGTGCAGAGGAAGTGGAAGTGGAAGTGCAGCAGTTTGTTTACAGGGAGAAGAGCAGAGGAGAAAGTACACAGCCCTGTGGAGCTCCGGTGCATTCCGAGTGTCTGAGACATTCTTCCCCAGCCGCACGCACTGCCTCCAACCCGTCAGGAAGTCAATGATCCACCTGAACTTAGAGTGGTGGGGGAGGTAGGGGGGATCAGGGTTGGGTTGGCAGAGGTGGTCACCATGGGGGAGGGGGTGGTCACCTCAAACCTAGCGTCGGAGGCTCATCCAGTTTCTGGTCATCTGCTGCATGGGGGGCTCTGGGCTTTTAGTTGGTGAGAAGCCAAAGCCCACTCCACACAGAGGCAGGGTTGTTGTCAGAGAACTGCTGCTTCGTATTGTACTATGATCTAGCTCTTGACACCTCCCTGCTAAATCCATATTTCTCATCTTTGTCCCGCTTTCTGTCACCAGCCCTGTGCACTGCCTCCTTCAGCTGCCTTAACTGCCTCAGTTTTGGTATGAACCAGGGTTTGTCATCATTGAAAGTTACTTTGGAGTGTGATGGTATACAAGCTATACAAGCTATGATTGTGACATTGTGAGATTATAGTATTCAAAATGATCGGTCTGAACCCAAGTTTATTTAAAAAGCACATTTAAAAACACCACAATGGACCAATAGGCTGTACAGAGGCAATGCAAAATGCAATAAAACATACAAGACATGCAAAAACAAGTTAAAACAATACTATAAAAATATTATGCTCAGCTTGGGTTAAAACAACAACCAAAAATGTTTTTAATGAAGATTTAAAAAATATTCAGAGATTGGGCTGTTCTAATGCCCATAGGAATACTATTCCAGAGTCTGGGACCTGCTACTGCAAAAGCGCGGTCCCCCTGGTAAAATTGATACTCTGTCATGGGGAGGCTAATGCAAATATACTTCCAAGAGAGTACAGCTCGGTTGTGGCCTTTTTAAATGTTGACTAAAAGCCATCATGTCTAAACTAAAAAAAAAGAGAGAAGAAAAGGAAAAAGATGTGAAATGAAATAATGCATAACTTTGAGTAGTATGATCTTCAATAAATGCATACACTTTGCGTTAAGGGTGGCAGTAGTTTCTGGGCATCTTCAGATCCGACGGTTGGTGGTTCAAATCCCACTCTCAACATAAACATCTTTGGTAGAGCAGTCAGACCCACAGGTTGGGTTGGCAGTACGATCGCAGTTGCCTCGGGTGAATATTGCTGTTGTTCCTTGGGCAAGGCACTAAACCCGCCTCGCCCTCGGCGTCCGCGTACACTGGTGTATGAAAGTCTGTGTGAATGGGTGAGTGGTTCCTTGGTGTAAAGTACTTTGAGTGCCTTGAAGGTAAAAATAGCTATATAAATGTAACCATTTACCATTTTAAGAGACTGGATGTAGATTGCTTGTTTGTTCAATGCATCATGGAGGAAATGGTGTTTCACAAATCACTGCCACAGAAAACAATTCTCCATAGCCTTTTTTTGGTTCATCACAGATTTTGGTAAGCGTTGTATCGATGCAAGCAAGGAACATAGATTCAGGAGGAAATAGCAGGCACTGATTGAAATCGATGAGGATGACGAGGACTAAGGTAGTCTGATTGAAATCTGCAGATCTTAAGTCATTTATGAGCTCTGCAAAACCAAATGTGATTACCCACACCTCCCTGGACTCCATGCACCCCCCTCCACTTCTCGCTTTTCATTCTTCACTGGATCTGTCACTCAGGCCTGAAATATTCATGTCCGCCTCTGAAAAATGGATGCATCTGCCGAAAGGAGCAGAAGTTGAGGAGGGAAAAGTTAGTTGTTGCGATAGATACTCGTTCATGATGAAAGTGACAGAGGGCGTAGAGTCAAGCCATCCGCTTCTGGGCCAGCTCGATGACTTGCCTGTGTTGATGGAACAGATTAGCATATATGTTTCTGTACGCTCATATTGTTTGGCTGTGGATATGCATTCACAGTCTTACATAATATCTGTTGACCTATGAAGTAAAAGTAGACTCTAATGCTATCTCTACACAGGTTACACATAACCTACATGTTGCATTTATTATATATATATATATATATATATATATATATATATATATATATATATATATATATTTTTTTTTTTTTTTAAAACAACTAAATCTCAACAATTAGAGATAAACTAAATGCAATTACTTTTTGTATGGAACGAGCCCAAGCTGTAAAAGTAGTGTCCCATATAAATTCATCAGTAGCACTAGAAATGTTCACTGCTGTTTGATCAGGCAGCAATAACTGCAGCCATTCTGTCCCCTAAAACTTGTAGCCTCGGTCTGATTCCAAGCAGACTCCTTATAGAAATTCTCCCACTAATTATAGATTATATTCTCATTCACTAGCAAGGACCACAACCACAACAATGCAATACGAGAGAATATTTATTGAAAATAGTTTTGATGATGATGACATCGATGATGGATCGATTATAGATCAATTAGAATTGGCTGGGTAGAAACTCAGGATGGGGACTTCGTCTCAGGTGATCAGTCCAGCCGATCAGAACCCCTCCTTTCCTTTAGAGGTGTGGTTAAATAGTGGAGGAGTGGTTGCAGGTGGAGTAGAAGGAGGTTGAGGCATGGTCCACCTCCTGAACCTGAGTCAATTAACAATTCATAATTGATTAACAATCATTAACTACATATATAATAAATACTTTATTATAAAGCATGTATGTCCCACAGTCCTTCAAATGTGCAGTCATTCAACCACTATTGAAAAGCCTAATCTTGATCCTGACCTTTTGGCAAACTATAGACCTATTTCAAATCTTCCCTTTTTCTCTTCTTCTGGTAGTCCCAAGAGCCCCTAAAAGCGCAGTAGAAGGTAGAGCATTTAGCTGTTCTTTAACAAGCTGTTCATGTTAAAGAGCCCCACACAGTCTCTACATTTAAGAATGGGCTTAAAACGTTTATTGTTAACTGTTTATTTCTGTTCACATGTTTTCCTCCTTTCTTCCATTCCCCTCAGGGAGTGGTTCTGCTTCAGACACTGGTTCTGTTTCAGACACTGCTAATGCTGCTCCAGGTACGACTGCACCTTAGATGCCCCATCTCACGACCTTGACCTCTAGACCTGGATGCTCATAAACTGCCTGGAGGAACACTCTCTACCCTAGATAAACAGTTTCCTCGTCTTCTTGGATGAACTCACTCTACACTAAATTAACTGCTCCTCATCTGCCTGGAAGAACTCTCTTATCTGTAAATGGAAATACGTCAGTCCTTGACCATTTGCAGTCTGTCCGTCTGTGGGAGTAGGACCTGGTGAACGAGAGGTCCCCAGAAGTTTTCCCCAGAAGTTTTCCCTAGAAGTTTTTTTTGTATTTTTTCTTCACTTAGCAGGCTGGTCTAAGGACAGGGAATGCAGGGACAGTTATCCATTTGCTAAATTCCTGTGAACATTGTCGCCCATTGCATTATAAAAATAAATATAATTGACTGTGTTCCAATCAATGCATTGTTTTATAGTAAAATAATGGACCTTCATCATAGGCTTCTCCTGTATATTTCGCTCTCTTCTTTCTCTCTGTTTCTCGTCTCTTCCGGGAGTCCTCAGAGTCTTTCCGAATGGTTCATTGGAGCTCTGTCGCGCCAATTTTGGTCTCGTCTAATCTTCTCGTCTCTCTCTTCTCCTTCTCATCTCTCTTCCTCTCGCTCTCTCATCATCTCCTCTCCTCCACTCTCTCTCTCTCTCTCTCTCACTCTCGTCTCTCGCTCTCTCTGATCTTTCTATTTAATTGGCTGCAGACTTTCTCGGCTCCCCATCTCCACAAAGTACATTTTCTATTGATCCTCCTGCCTTGCTTTCACAGTATGCTTCCCATAGTTATCTCATCCACTCTTTGTGTCTCAATCAGCTATCAGCCTCTCTCTCACTCTTGAGAGGCACTCTTTTTGTAGCGACGGCTTTAAACATGCCGTATTGCTTTTTGTATTAAAAAAAAACAACATTTATTTAATTTTTGTGGCTAATTGATTCTACAGCTGCATTGTTTCAACATGCACACCCTGCATGTTCAACATGTCTTCACCCATACCTAAAATTGGTACACTTATGCTCACTGTAAAAAAAAAATTACAAGCTTGACGGCTTCCACTGTGGACCATTGCCCACAATCAGTGAGGCAGCTTGGCAGACACATGGCCTTTTGCTCCAATGGCCTATCCAACTATTACGCATTATTCACAAAGGCAAGGTGGGTTGAGTATCTTGCCAAAAGACACTAACCAAATTTTGTTTCTCTATGTTACAGAAATGATTAAATTATGTGCTTAATATTATAACACGCTTCTTCGGCTTACTATAAAATAATCATTCTCTATGTGATCACCTGTTGATATAGCAACAAAAACAGTCTCCCACCACTCAATTCACATAACCTGAGATAGCCACTGATGTCCGAGGTGATGGGCACACATGTATGGCTTTGATGTACTCCCGTTCACCGTGATTTCTGTTGAACCTGTCAGAACCACCGCATTTAGGGGATGATTTGTGGATAATCCTGACCCAAGCAGTTGTGCACCTCTCGCACACCGAAAACCACTGCACCGACTTTGCAAAGGCGCCAACGCATCTGGAACAAGAAGTCAGCTGATATTCCTGCAGTTTCTCTCGGGCAGATGCTTCTACATGAATGTGCACTTGTACTAGTGTCCCACAGGTTGCTATTGCACAATAACATTGTTTCCAGCACACTAGGCTATTAATCATGGATGAACTCCAGCATCACTGACAAATCAGCCTAATCCGGCCAGGGAGGGAGTGAGCTTACTCACAAGCATCAACAGAAAGACACACATGCCCCTTACACTCGCTCATTTTATCAAGCTAATCTCACAGGAACAAGCATGCTCAGACTGGTAAATAGATAATTAATGCAGAGCAGGGGACTCTCCTCTTTCTCGTCCTGTCTCAGTCTTTGCTTATCTGACGGTCTTATGTAGCTCTCGCTCCAGATTTCTTTTGCTGAGAGACAACAAAACAACATCTGCAGTCTGCAAACATGCTGCTGAAACATATAGAGCAAACTGATGGTCACGATGACAAAACATAATCTTTACTACACACCAAGACAGGCCTGACACATGAGTAGAATTGGAATGACATATACTAACAAATGTGTAATAGAAACACAACTTGTGTCAGCAGTTATCGCATTGTAATAAAGCTGTAGCAGGTTCTACCACACTGCATTCATTATATCTCATTTGTTGTGGTCATAGCTGATAGAAGATAGAAAAGCCTTACAGTTTAGACTGAAATTACCTCCAGTTCAAATGGAAGCTGCTTTTGAACCCTTTTGGAGTATAAACAAATGCTTGGGCTCTTTGTGAAGCTGAGGCTGTGCAGTTTTGGCCTCTGATGTCTGGTTTACTCAAATTATATCTCACAACAAAGCTATGCATAGAGGAACATCCTGCCTAGGGGTAAATATAAAGAGGAGTAAAGCTGCTGTTAGGAGGTATTGACTGATAAACAGTAGATTGAGCATTTATTGGGTTTTCTTTTTCAGAACTGAAGTTCAGTATCAACCTTGTAATAAAAAAGGGGTAGATTTTGTATGTGTTTAATATTGGTTTCAATTGATCCTGATTCATACCAGAAATATATGACATGATGAAAATAAGTGGGATATAGCTATTTAATTAATTATATATATATATATATATATATAGAGAGAGAGAGAGAGAGAGAGAGAGAGAGAGAGAGAGAGAGAGAGATAATTAAATAGCTATATCCCACTTATTTTTAGAAAACTATATACTATATATATATAGTTTTCTTTTATCAGAAGTTTGTTAAAAATGTGTATATTTAACACTGGGACTGTAACAGATAAAAGAGCATTATATGTAAATACTTATTGCTAGCCCTTATAATCATGAGATTTTAAAACATAGTAGCAAAAACAATATAGAACACTACTATTTTATTGTACCTATAAACCTGCCATAGGCAAGTGTATCTGGGCTGTGGTGTTTATGTTAGTATGTCAATGTGGCATCACGAGGATCTAGTATTGTTTTGATGAAATAAGAGCCAATTAAATCAAATCAAAGGCAGCAACGCCACTGGAAATGAACCCAGAAAAAAATGGAACTAAAGGACATACAGGTTCTTTCATTGACAAAGAGGCAATATTTAATGTATATGTTACATAATTATTTTCGGAAGTCTATTGATTCACATAAAGTTATTTAGAAATAAAAGAAAACAGGGATCAAAAAGGACCAATGCCATTGGATCTCCACCGCCCAGGACACATGTCGTTAGGCCCCACACGATGAGCCAGTACGCTCTCACCCGACCCGCCCAGCTACATCGAGGACTCCTGCTGGGGACATGACAACCTTGCAGTCGGCTACATGGAGGACACTGGCACTGTCAACCGGACCACCCGAAATGAGACGATATGAAGGGTGGTGACATGTGGCGCCATGCCTCACAATGGCACTGGCCCTTTCGAGACAACCAACGCAACCTGTCGACAGCAAGCCCCCAGGGCCCAAAATGGTGGTCCATTCAAGTCAATGGCAGCTACTCATTAGCTCAGTTAGCCTTTACCAGCTAGTACACAGTAGCCCGGAAGCTACTAGGCTCGCGTACCATTTGATCGCTCTGAGCGAGAGTTTCTAGAGCTGTGCAGAGGCCAGTGTGAGCTAAAGCTAAATATCAAAAAACTTTTTAAAGAAAACTGAAGGATTTTGAACCAGAAAAAAGTGAATGACCTGACAAAAGGCATTATTTTAATAGATTCATGGTGAGCACAAAGCAAGAAGTGAGCCAGCTGTCATAGCGGTCATCCAAAGGGTTGCCGGTTCACCCATGGATCTATTAAAATATTGAGTTCACCTTAAAATCTAGCTCATCGTCTGGCCTAATGCTGTTGTGCCGCTTCTTCACTTTTATAATACATCAGAACATTTGATTACTATGCAATGCTGTTTTCATACGTCAATTGAATTATTACTTACAGCAAAATGTTGTTCTAATGTTGAATGTATGATAATCAAATTATTTTCTAATTTCTGCATACTTTGTTACATGTAACATCATGCAGTGTAATGTAATAATACTAATTTTATATATTAATACCATTGACCTTTTTGTACAATTTGTAAATGTATTTACCAAAATCTATTTATTGTCATGGCTCTATGAGTCAGTATTTTACTGTTATTAATAGAATATAAACCATAAACAAATGACTAGTTTGTAAACTTTTTCAAAACATGTTAAAAGTCATCAAAAGTATTTAGACTACATACTGTCTACATACCATGGGTAGTATAAGTAACAATACTGATGTACACTAAACGTAAACATCAATTATTTTATACCTGGCTGGCAATTCAGCCATTTTGTAGCATTTCTTTAGTTCTTTACTTTTTCAGGAATAAACATTTCAAGACAACACTTCTGAGTCGTAGATTCATGGCCCTCAGATCCATGATTTTTTATTAAATTACATTATTTGTTATTATTAAAACAGTGAAACAGTGCAAACCAGTGGAATTCTGAGGGGAGTAATTGCCATAGAATATTCGTTGCCATGCTTCCCAGTGGCCAAGTGGTTCAGTGGCACACATGCCAGGTTACACGTGCAGCTGGCTGCAGTGTTGTGAGTTCAAATCCTGGCTTGGACAATTTACTGCATGTCCTCCCTTTCCTTTCATCCCAATTTCACACTAAACTTCCCTGTCTAATAAAGCCCCGGGCCAAAAAATCCTAAAATAAACTTCTCAAATTTCACTTAAATTTGAGAATCTTCTCAAACATAGAAATTAAATACATACAAATACAGTAAACTTCAAAAAGTGAGAACATCAATAATCTACCTAAGCAGAGTGAAAAGACTTCTAAATCTTGGAGAAGTCAAAATGACTGCTCTGGGAGTTCTAGCGCTAGAGCGGCACACAAGAGCGTAGCCAAAGCTAACGGCTTACAATGCATTTTAAAGACAACTGAAGAATTTTATACTGAAAAAAAGTGAATTACCCAAAAATAGGTTAAAAAAATTGCAGCTACATCAACATTTCTGAAAGCTGTAGGTGCCCTTTCCGCTGAACAAGAGCAGTTTTTCATTACATTGCACAAAACAATTTTCTGGGTCACAGAGGATTTTTTGCTACCAATGGAACAGCGACAGGTTTAAGCCAGCAGTACCCTATACAGATATTTTAATAGATCTATGGTCGACAGCCCCAACTAACAGGAAGGCGGAAATGGCAGACAACGAATGTGAGAGTTACGACAGAGGCTTTATAGTAGAGATGTGCGCCATCTGCCGACGTGATGGGCACATCAGTAACTAAGGTTCTTCAATCCCCGAAAAATGTACCACTGAGAGATGACAAGGCTGGAGAGATTTATAATAAAATATATTTGACAGAATAAAATGGTCAAGTAAATAAATGAAAAACCAGGGGTCATTAGAGTGGGACGGAAGTGTTCTCAGCCTTGCCAGAAAGCTACTGCGGGGTCCACCTGCCCCCTTGTGTCTAGGTGCAGACTTACCGCTCTGATGTCCCACACCTTACTTGTGCCATCAGCAGACACACACACATACACGAGTTAGTCGTGAGACGTCTCTTTACTTAACGTTTTAATAGTGTTGTACACAATCCCGCCTCCGTGGTCTTGGCTCCCCGACCCTTTGCTGTAGGGCACATTGCCTTAGGCAGTGGAAACAGGGATGATATTAGCCACACACACATAACACCCGGACAAATCAGGACACTTCCCTTTATAGATAATTGTAAAGGGAGGACAGGCCCCTTGTCCTTCCTCCTCCGCATATTTCCCGGTCCTTCCTCTTGTGAACTTCTCCACGACCAGCCTGGGTCTACAGGGGTGCAAAAGTGTGCATTGCAACCTCATTTAAAAGTGTTTGCACCCTCATTTCAGGTGTGTTAAATAATGACACTTAATGGAAGAGTATCATCTTTGCACCCCTTTGAAACTCGGTTGCACCTTCAGTCAGTTTGGCCTAGACCCGGGCCTGCCCCAGGCTCGACCGTTTCTTGTCACCTACACCGTCCGCCCATTTAACCAAGTCAGCTAGCTGTGTCGACTAATAGTTAATGTTCAGGGGAAGGACAGGGTGTCACCTAATTAATTTGTTCCACTATCCACAGAGTCTATTTTAAAGTACTGAAGCCTTACATAAAAAAACCCACAAAAAAAACCACACACACTTCGAAAACAAGAAAGCTGCTTATTAAAAATGTTCACACATAAAATTGTGGGTGAGTGGCACAAAGAACCCCCATGACATTTATATGCCTGCTGACCTGTCCATTTCCACATTTATTAATCCCAAAAAGGGCTTTTACAGCTGCTTCCTGGAGCAATGTCTTAAACACTCACATAGCTCACTGACCTGTTGGCACGCACAATGACATGCTGTCCCCCTAATGCCCACCGCTGTCCCAGGCCCTTCTCCCTAGGCTCTCTGCCTGCTGCTTTGTACACTGACAGATATACTGCTCCTGGCTGCCCTACAGGCCTCTGGGGAAATGAGATACAAATGCCACAATATCTCTTGTATCAATGCCCAAAAGCTGTGCTGTGGCCTGAAGCAATAACACATCAACTAGCAGAGCAGGGGTCCAACAAAAACGAGATAGACTATTATGGTTTGAAGCATGTTGTAATTAGTTGTCATACAAGGCCAACTCTTGCACTTATTACGGTACAATGTGTTTGACTTCCTCTGGCCTCAAGCCTTTTCTGTTGATTATATCTCCACCACAATTAAAAGGTTAAGCTTCAAAGAATTATGAGTCATTATGGATGCACAGTGTGCCTACTTTTGACTGCTCATGGAGTGTAAATAGGCTTTTAATCTCTGCTCCAAACATGTGTAACACTCAGCACACTGTATGTATGTGTCCTTTAATATGCCTGGCTAATGCAGCACTCCAGCACAGTGATAAGAGAGCGTAATCTTCTTAGGTGTGGCGAAAGCTTAATCAATATTAACATATTCCTCTGCTCCCTCTCCATTGAATAATTGATATCCCCACACAGTCTTGCTGAGAATGAAATAAGATGTAGGAGTATTAAAATAACTTTCCAGAGATAAAAGAAAATTGATTAAAAAAAGATGGCTGAAAATTAAAGAGAAGGAAGGGGAGCCTAAGGGATAGGACTTAGCATACAAATGAAGGGAAGGGATTGGGGGAGGAGAAAAGAGGAACTTTAGGCAAGTTATGAGCCCATTTATCTAACTGCAGTCATTGTGCACTCAGCCGGCTGGGTTTTTAGGGAACCAATCAAAGCGTTTAATCTGAGGCAGTCAGTGCAGCCTCACCAATTCCTGACCTTCATGTAAAACATGGAGTTATTAATCAGTGATTACTCATCTGTAATTTCCACATGATTACCTCTTCATTAAAACTTGCTGCGGTGTTGTCTCAGAGTTCACCTGATGGGCTTCTCCTCTGTTCCCCTCCCTCATGTCGTTAGCATTCTTCATAGGCAACAGAGTGAGGAGACTCTGGCCCTGGTCAACGATTTTTCCAACTCATCTTGTAATTGGAATTAATTGAAGTTTTCGAAACTTATTTCATCAAGGTCCACTGGTTCAACTGCTGGACTAAAGTGAAATGTTGTACCTAATCTACCCTTAAATGACAGGATTGGAAAATGGTTGCTAAAACAGGACAATACATATGCTAAATCCCTGGGATGGAGTGAGTCGGCTCATCCACTCAAGCGACAGTGATGACCAAAGGAGGGATTTTCAAGATGGATGCAGAAAGAGGATCAGAGCTAAGAGGAGTCATGCATTTGGACCACCTCAGCGCTATCAGATCACTGCTGACACCTCACCTAGCACCCCTGGGGTTTGGCACATCACAAGAGCACATGGAGAGAGGAGTCAGTGTTAGTGTGTGTGTGTGCATTCGTGTGTGCATGTGTGTGTGTGTGTGTGTGTGTGTGTGTTTGCTGTGAGAGAGGAAAGTTGTGTGGCTGTCGAAATTCAGGGACAAAAATCAGTCTATTCAAGGTTGCAGCAGCCGCATATGCCCTGAACAAAGGACAAATGTTTGTCAAGTGGAGAGCGGCTTGTCTGACAGGTGTGTTCTATCTGTCACGGAGAATGTGATGGGTGAAAATTAGATGTCACCAAGAGGAGGACATGCAATGTGCCATAAGATTTAACAGTAATCGTGCAAGGATAATTATGTACATGACAGATGTAAAGCATATAGACACTAGACTGATGATTCTGTGTACACTGCACTGTATCAGATATACTTTCCATCTCCATTTAACAGACAGCTGACAACCTCCGATGGGTGATAGCTTCAACAATCAATGCCTTCGATCTACATACACTGACACCTCATAACACACTCTCAGAGCAATCTCTCATGATTAACTGAGGCTTTCCAAAAGAGCCAGTACAATGAATCTTGCACTGACCTTACTGTTTCTAACTGATATGCTCAGAGAATTAACAACTAGCTCCACTTTCTTTTGGTCTGGATTGCCTCAGGTGTATAATTAGTAATTATAACATAATTAGGGAGCACCAAAATTGTTTTATATTGAGCTGAATGGCTGTGCATTGACACTGTTTTGCACAAAAGACTGAATTCCTGACTAAAATGTTTCATAATTTTGTATTGGTTTGTGTAGTAATTTACAATAGGCCTATTTACGATAAAATGACTTTGTGAATTAAGTGACAGCACAGTAAGATGTATCAAAATTTTCATTTGTATTCCTTTCCTTGTTTCTGTCTCTCTCTACTGGGCCTGTGTCAAATGAGACAAATGGTCACTCGCACTACATCCAGCGCACGAGGCAGGTGTCAATCATAGTTTACTGTGAAAACATTTATTCTAGTTTGGTGCAATCTTAAATCTGTCAAAAGCTGTATGATTTACTTTAAAAATGTATCAACACATTTTTGGTTTAGGTTGGATTTTTTTCTACCTCCTCACACTTAAACAGGACATGTTATGTGAAATCAACTTTTATGAGCTTTTAACCATGTTATGCCGTTTGCACTCAGTTCGGTGCAGCTTCATGTTTTGAGCGGGCTACTTGCAGAATCCAACAACGGAGTGGTGCAGTGTGTATTTTACCGATGTAGTGTAGGTTCAGGTGGGTTCATAACACAGAGGCATACTTGTCTAATTACTTGAAAACCGCTTCAGACCACTACAGTGTTCGGAAAAACTGACACTCGCACTTGCTCCAGAATGCAAAAATCAGTTTGTTTAAAAGTTTGGCTATGAGCCGCTACTTTGAACCCTGCAACCTATACAATGATCCGGCTAATTTATTAGATTTTTACAGGCTACAAGGACAGTAGCAATGTGTCCTCTGTATGTTAAGCTACAAAATGCTGCATGTTTGATTAAAATCCATCTCATATTCACTGAGAAAGAGTCTAATGAGGAACTGAATGTAGACGTCTAAATGCAAAAATACATGTTGAGCGCATCGCTCCGTTTTTATAGCCTCTTTATTTTTTATTATTATTATTTTTTCAATTATTTGTATGTTTATTATTTTATATGCATATGAGTATGCATATCCATACATATATATGGGTATGAGGGAATATGTTTATATGAATGTTTTGTGTGTATATGTATGTAAATGTATGTATATGAGTATATGTGTGTGTATGTATATATATGAATATGTATCTGTGTACGTGGATATGTATGTATATGCTGTATTATTTTTTTCTATTTGTTTACATAGGTTCGTTTTTTTCATGTACGTTTTTGTTGCTGTATGTTTTTAAAAAAGAATAAATATTTAGAAAAAAAAAGAAATGCGGTAACCCGCGAGACTAGCGGCAACCGTCAAAAGACAACCCACGAATCACTACCATCTAGGCTTAACATCTTTCTGTGGCTTATAGACAGGTGCACTACAGTCTGAGTTTTACGGTACTCAAAGTTGTATTTAGATTGATTCATTCAAGTTTGAGTAATCCTGTATTGTCCTGCAACTTAGGCTTGAATGCTCAGACAATTTCTGTTTTTCACCTACACCCTATACACACCCACTTCAATACTAACTTTTGTTTACTTAATTTAAAACATTGAGACTCCATGCCATATGTAGGGTTCTTAAAAACACGTTGTGTAATCCCTCATTCGTCTAGGAGTGTTCCATTGTAGAAAAATATTCAGTTGTAGTCATCTGGACTCTGTTTTAGAAAAAACAAAACGTTTCGACTCTCATCCATCTCTTCAAACACATAAAGGAAAATCCACTCCTTACCAGGGTGAAAAGGAGGTGAGGATTAGCAAGTCTCTATTTTTTGTAAGCAAGTCATGGTCTCATTTTTATTATTGAGCAAATGTTCTGTTTACAATGAATAACAATAATGATTTACGTAAATTATAGTTTTAGTAAGTAATAGAAAAAAAAGCTGAATTTGTTTCTTCGCCTGTCCAAAAAAAAAAGTTGCCACAGAAAAAAGCGGCACACTCTAATTCCGTTGGACCACCTTTATATTAAAAGATCTTGTATTGATGATGTGAGAGAGTGACCACTGCACAAAGCCTTCTCCAGCTCATCCCAAACACTCTCACTGGGGTTCAGATCTGTAGTATATTCATTTCAGCTTCTCCTAAGATGTTTTCTCTATACTGACATACTGACATCTTTCCCATCACCACAGAATTTGTCTTTCCACATGGTTGTTTCAGAAATGAGAAGCCACTCACTGCATCAGTTTGCTTGAAATACCGTGTTGCAGCTGAAAGATCATCACATATGCAGCGATTATCCAGTAGGAGGCTTCTATCTACTATACTTGCTTAGTTGAAAAGTGGCGATTTTTTTTTGGACAGTCTGTGTATATGCTCTATATATAATTATCTTATCCACCAGGAAACTATAGGATACTGTGATTTTTTGGTTGAATATGTTCCATAGGGAGTCGCAGTCAATATTTAAAATGTGTTCAATTACACCAGTACTACATCTTGCATTTTTAAATTAATTTAGCGATGATAAAATGTATTAAACTTGAGGGTTCATCCATATACAGTCTTTTTCTCCATCTTTCCTTTCATCATGGTCCATTTTTACAGACTAAAGTTGTTCCTGTTACAGTGCTATTTGCACTTCTTCTCAACAACAGGAACTTCACAGTTTCAGATCTCACTCAAACTCTTGTAGCTTCTGTTGGGTGACGAAGACCAATAACACTATGTTACAAGAATGAACCCAACCCACAATTGACACCACACATTCACTGTGAAAGAATGTCTTTGAGTATATCTGATACAACAGGCGTTTGCATCAGTCACAACCATGAGGCATGTTTGACTTCTGAGGAAGAATTGCAGAATAAATAGATTTTTCAAAAAATGCCTGACTAAAATGAAACCCAATTCAAACTGAAGCTTTTTCTGAACCCTTGGGAGAACAAACATATCGCTGGACTTTTTTTGAACCTGACCCTGTGTAGTTTTGTATTCTGTTGTCTGATTTACTCTAATTATAAGTCCTTTATGGTGATGTCATAAATTGTCTGTAAGGCTTTATTAATTTCAGTCCAATATTTGTGAACAACAGGACAAACCCAAAACACGTGATAGTGGTTTGCCTCCTGGCTGCCACATCCTCTCCAACAGTCTGCATTTCCCTGTGAGTAATGGGCACTTTGACATGGGCTTATAAAGAAGCGATACACATTTTTCAAACTGAATTCCCTCCAAACATGATTATGTGGTTTTCCACTGAGAAGTACATAAACTTACCCACTCCATCATCCAGAACAAAGTGACCCTCTTGTTCCCATTTTCCCTTAATGTAATCAGTAGAGTGAGTGCTCAAATTGTTTTAAAAAAATACATTTTATACAATTTAGATATTAATCCCTTTGAAAGTTAGATTTATATGCTTTGATAAATATTTCAGTCAAAGGGCTACAATGATCATCATTCTTTTTGATTTCTTGATCATAATGACTCTTTATTTGTAAATACCTAAAACAGTCTGGATTCTCTAAGCCGACGGATTCTCTCAACTCATCAAAGCTCTTCAAATGATTCTCCTTTACAATCTGGTAGAAGACCTTTATACCTTTTGTTGTCCAGAATTTAAATCTTGAGTCTGTGCTGTTAGGTGTGAAATTTTGATCGCTAACCAATTTAAGATTATAATATAGTTGTTTAGTTTGCATGTTTTGATCAGCTCCCTCAATGTTGCAAGAACAGACTTCACTTAATGGTTCTCCACCCCCCAAATGACTCAACCGTCCGTCATCCGCCAGAAAGGCCTCTACAGGAATCCCGCACAACAGCAATCTCAATATTCTTCCATTGAGGTTCATATTCACACCAGCACAGCTCTCAAGGCTCTGGTTTGAGCTGAAATAAAGTCATTTTCAAACAAAGCAAACCCCAGCTTCCTTTTTCTTTTGATAATTGTAAAGTTTTTTTTTTACCTTGCCATATAAATCTTGAGATTGGTTTATTCCTCTCATCAAACAGCCGGTTGGGGATGGAAATCGGAATCTGGAACAGATAGAGAAACCTGGGCAAAACATTCGTTTTTATAGTTTCCTACCTTTGACTTAGACTTAAGTATGGGATAAGATTCCAATTTTCAAGATACAATTTTACCACACTTAAATATCTAAGGGATTCCGTTTGCCATTTAAATGGGTAGGTCTTTTTAAAGGTCAGAGGGGGTTGCCAGTAAGTATGTATGTATCCAGACATTGGACCAACTTCTTGAAGAAAATGCATCACATTGGGTATGGAAATCTGCATAGCAGGCAATTTTATGTTCCGTCCCATCGATTGTAACATCGTGAATTGTTGATTGTCTAATATATTGGGCCAATGGTTCCAAATACAAAGCAAACAGGAGGGGAGACCAGGCAGAGCCCTGTCTCACCCCTCTTTCCAGTCAGTGGATATGTCAGATGACATTGATTTCTTGATGTTGGACGATTATAAAGAGCCTCCAATATATTTTTTATAATTAGATCATCAATTTAAAATTTGTTTCGCACTTTAAATAAATGTGGCCAGTTAACAGAAAACAGTTTTGTTGTTTTTGTATATGGTTCCATATGAGTAAGGATTGTCTTAGGTTATCTTGCGTTTGTCATTTATTAATTAATCCTGTCTGATCGTTGTGGATTAAGTTTGAGAGTATTTGTTCCATTCTTTTGGACATAATTGAGATGTAGATACGATAGTCCACATTCAGAAGAGAAATGGGTCTGTATGAGGCACATTCCAGTCGGTCTTTTCCCTCTTTAGGTATTAAGAATATGATGGCCCCAGTTAAAAGTTGCCAAAAGGAAAGGAGTAAGTCTGTCTTTTAAAGCTTTATACCACTCAGAGGTGAACCCATTGCTCCCAGGAGATGTATTATTCTTTAATCTTTTGATTGCGCCTTGTATTTCCAAAACTGTTTTTTCAGCTCCAAATTTTTTGTTATGTTCTTCTGACATAACAGATAAATTGAGGGTGTCCAAAAAGGAATTTATATAATCATTTTTATCGTCTTAATTTTTTTATTTAAAAAAAAACTTTTTTATAAAAAGATTCAAATGCTGATTGAATAGGGTCTATTTTGGTTAAGATTACATCACTTTGTGTGTCCCGTATTTTGGAAAATTGTTCTCTAAGCCTGTTGTTTCTTAAGTTTCCAAGATAGTAATTGGTATGGTTTTGGTCCACGCTCATAATATCTTTGTTTGGTAAAGAGCATTTTCTTAACCATTACCTGTGAAGTCAGATCATTAATTTCTCCTCATATCTTTTTAATTTCTTGTATTGAACCTGGCATTGAACCTCCAAAGTGTGTTTTTTCGTCTTTCCCCCTATTCCACATAAATGTAGATAGGAGCATGATCACTTAGGTCTATTGTGCCTATATCTGCTTCAGTGATTTTAGTTCTGTCATTATTGAGAATAAAAAAATTGTCTATTCTGGAATAGAGTGTATGTGGATTTGAAAAATGGGTATGATGGCATGCCCTAGGAATCATTTCTTTCCATATGTCAATCAATCGTATAATCTTCAATGAGAGACGGACTTATCAATTGTTCTTCCGGTGCCTCTTGAGTTTGATATGTCTAATGTAGGCTGAATACGAAGATTCCAATCGCCACCACAAATTAGGGTTGCCTCAGAGTGGTTTACACTCAGGTCCATGACATCAGCATAAAAAGTGATATCACTCCCTGGTGGAGCCTACACATTTAAAAGAGTGAAAACCTTGCCATTAATATTCCCTTCAACCAGTACGTGTCTGCCTTCTTTATTCTTGCATTCAAAACTGTTAAAAAAACGAGAAATCAATATTGCAACTCCCCTTCTATGTTTGCCTCTGTATGATGAATAATAGGATTAATAACAGAATTTTGTTTTGTTTTTTTATGTTCAGTGTCATTCAAATGTGTCTCTAGTAAATATATAATGTCTATTCTTTCTTTTTTCTTTCTTGAAAAATGTGTAAATTTGAAAATTGTATGTAACAAGGTAGTATTTGTAATTACTATTATGATTTTATTGTTTTAGCAAGAATAAATACAGTATGAAATACATTTTTAAAAACATATTTATCCACATTTTTACCCCAAGGCTTAGGCTTAATGAAACTTTTACCAGAGCACTGCAGGTATGCAAGTCCACTTGCTGTTTCTTGCTTCCCCCACAGATGTCCAACCCACATTGTCGCTATTTTCGACTGTCTGTTTTCTGGTCTTGTTATTTGACATCCCTTCAAGTTGACTCCTTCCATTTACATTCTGGAAAACATGCGCGAAAAGAAACTCACTCATCTGGCCTCATTCGGTCCAGCAGAGCAAAGAGTTGAGTGTAGAGGGGGGTGAGATAGGGGCACTATGACAGACAGACGGCACAGGAAATGTTTGAAAGCACTGGAAACAACTAAAACTATTTTCATCGTCTGTAACGTCACTCATTGGCCTCCCCACGCACACTCTAAAACATTTATACAACCCGGCCTGTCTGCTGATGGCTCTCATGCTGAATAATTTACCAGTGGAAATGCAAGAACAATCTAATTGAACAAAAATGGAACCCCTACAGAGATGTGCTCAATTGCAGTGAGACAAAATGAATTGAGTTTTGGGTTAAATGGTCAGACCTTGTATTTTAATTAAAGCTTTAATTAAATGAATACATAAAGTTAATAAAAATGAGTAAATACAAAACACAATCTCACACAATTTGCAGCAAGTTATCTCTTAGGGGATGTTAAGAGCTCATTTTAAAACAGAGCCAAAATATGCACAAATGATTCCTGTAATGATTTGGCGGTCCCATCTTCTCCCAATATTATGACTTGGATATATCTTACTTAAACTTGGAATGTGTTTCAACAAAGCCTCATATATTATTTTGATAGCCATCTTCCCATATTTGTATTTGCTTACTTATGGGGGTTGCCAAAACGTTTAAATACTTTTCTCCTACTAATTACACTCAGTGTCATTGTTCATGTTTTTCATCAATTTTAGTAGAACCTCAACAGAGCTGTGGTCCCAAAGTATTACAGCACTTTTCGATACATTTAAAGTAGCTTTAAAATTCTCAGCATCACTCTTTCAACCCTCAATCACACTCTGACCATCCCACAGTCACTGATACATTGACACAGGCAAGGTTTAGAGTTTTGGATAATGACCGCAACAATATGCAGTGCAGCCAATATTGAACTAATAACCTTTGGGTTAGTGGGAAAAGGTCTCTGCCACAGTGTTTTGTATTCTTAAAGCGTATTGCCAACAGGTGTTCATGATTACGGCAGTGTTAATGATGTGTCTATCTGAGTTTAGCATAAGATATTGATGGGGGGAATTACAGCAGTAGATTGTGCTTCTTTGGGCTCTTTTCCTCAAACAACATCTGGACTATTAATACTGTCTATGTTTTAATTCTTGAGGTGGATATATCAATTCAGTTTATATTCCAAACCACTGATAACATCAAGCTTGCTGACGATTGATGGAAACAAGCACTTTATTGAAATCAATCAGTCTAGATTGTGGGCCCAAACAGAACAAGATACTACAGTGGTCCAGGTTTAGGGTGCTGGACATTTTTGGTTGCAAACACTGTGGCGTTTTTGAGGGGTAATTATATTCATCCATATTTTGACTTTTTTGCTTTGAAAGAACTGGTCATATTTCCACTAGAAACAAGTCGGACAAATAAATTCATACCATGGCAGTAGTTAGAGCACTCGTCCACCTACTCGATGGTCGACGGATTGATTCCTGCTCTGACCAAGTCTTGTTGTTGTGTCCTTAGGGAAGACACTTTTTAAGTATGAAAAAGGTGTGTGAGGGACTCTTGGTGGCCAAGTGGATAGCACGTGTGCCAGGCTCCATGTTTAACCGGCCGCTGCCTCATGAGTTTGATTCTGGCTCAGACAATTTTCCTTTCCTCTCTCATCCTCATTTTAAGTTGCACTATCCTGTCCTATAAACCCTTTGGGCCAAATAATTCAGAATCGGAATTCAGGTTTATTGCCATTATCATTGAACAAAAATTCTAAATAAAACAAGAATAATAATGGCATAATAATATCAAATATATATAATAACGTATGCATGTAGGGATGGATAATATAATAGAGAGATACTTTGACCGAATATATACACACAATTTACTCTTTGGTTGTTTTGGTCGGTTTGGTCGGTTTGGTCGGACATTGAACAAAATCAGTCCAATCAGCTGCGTTTTTGGCCTTTATCTCAGCTCTTTTTAGGCTCGGTTCGGTTTTCGGTTAGGTTAAACTTTATTGCTTCTGAAAATAAATTTGTCTTGGGCTCACAGTGCTGCTGGTCCCATTCCACACAACAACTAGACACACACACATAAGGATAACAATCAGCTGGGTCTGCACAATTTCAACATATAAATATTTGGCCATGCCATAACACTGACGCCATTTTTTAGGCCTTGCATTTGATCAACACAAGTTTACAGCTTACAGCATGTTTCTGATTGAAAAAAGCAGTTTGCACACACTGCAGGATAAATATTGGAACATCAGTGATGATGAGATTCCCTGCACAAAGCTAACACAGTAGCATGACTACTCATGGCTAAACTCGCACACATGCTGCCTGCTTTGAAGTGCTGCATCACTGGCCTGTAATGGAATTCTATAACTGAGTGCTGACTGGAGGCTTTCGGGGGGATGAGGCAGGAGTGCATGGATGGTGAGAGAAATGAAACGAGAGCTGGTGGAAAGGTGGCGAGAATTGATCGAGAGGAAAAATGGTGGACTGTATTAGTGTCTGTGCGTTGTACGGATCATACAGAGAGCCGCTGCAGGCCTTTGGATGTGTCTCCCTAGGTGATGCCATTGATATTATGTGTGACACGCCAATGTAAAAGGGTTAATTTTCTTCTAATACCTAGTTTAAAATCCCCACCTTGCTCACCTCTTCAAAAGTCTCCCCGGGGTGAAGTATTTAGTGTATGCAGCACCACCACCCCTTCCTGTGTTCGTTTCAAGCTGTGTTTTAGCTGGAGACAAGAGGGTACTGTAAATTACCTTTTGATTCATCCCCTTTAATTATGCAAATAGACTTCATTATCTGCGGTGACTCAAAGTGTTGGGGAATGTATTTATTAGCCTGTATGTAGAGCGCTCTCACTGTTCATTGAGGGGCACTCAAGTGTGTGCAATTTTGCATGCTTCCTTTTTGAGAGATTAAATTAATTCAAAATCTGTGTATATGTGTTTTCCATTGTACAACTGCATCACTTACAGTAATTAAGAATTAACAGCAAGAGAAATATGACCAACACTCTGACCAACACTCAGGATTTTAAATTGTGAACAGTCAAAGTGGGTAACTGGACCCAGGGTCACTCCGGGTTACTTTAGCTTTAGCCAGGTCTCACACTGCAACTAACAAAATACTCTTTTTGTGAATTCCTGGGATTGGCCTCATAATTAAAAAGTATAATTCAAGATTCAGGATTTATTTATTTATAAAACATTTGCTACGTGTGGGTCCACTCACATAGCAGATCCACGCCTCTGGATCCGGGGCATGAAATTGTTGGAAAAAGAGAGGCTTTTGGGTTCTGATGTTCATATAAAATACACAAAAATACAAAACAAAACACGCGCACTGAAATGACTGCAAAGTGACCTCTTCATTGGCAAAATATGCATACAATTAGTTCCTGTCATTGGAGGTTCCATGTTCTGCCTAATTTCATGACGGGTGTGGCCATGTACTGAATTGGAAAAAACTCTAAAACATAAGTTCTTGTGATTTAGTTTTTATTTTAATTTTTTTACTCATGCTCAAAATTGTATAAATACATCTGCACTGTAAAGACAATCAACTTCAATCAAACTGCTTACCAAAATGAAATCCTATGTCCCACAAAATGGACCATGCCTCAACGTCCTACTCCTTATCACAAACAGACCACACCTCTAATTACACAGAATTTATTTATACAGTCCCAGCTTCTTCTGACTGTTCCAAAGTACAGGCTCGTGGCCAGAGGAGACTGAGCCTTTTATGGCGGCTAAACTCGGGAATTTGACATTAAGTACGGTAACTTGTTAATATGTGTCAAAATAGGCTACAGATCTGTGTGTTGTTGGCATGCCACAAATACTTTTGTCTGTGATGGTTTTATGCTGTGCTAACACTGAAATTCAGAATAGAGATGGCAGTATGAAAATAATATATCAAGACGAAATTATAGGTATCGATACTAATTACTTATTTATATATGCCAATTATAAGGCATT
Organism: Chaenogobius annularis; assembly: GCA_015082035.1. Taxonomy (NCBI): domain Eukaryota; kingdom Metazoa; phylum Chordata; class Actinopteri; order Gobiiformes; family Gobiidae; genus Chaenogobius; species Chaenogobius annularis. Next base: position 252,466 of record BJKM01000662.1, read on the forward strand.
TATTTAAGGTCCATTTCTTCATTGTTGAACATTCATGCAGCAGCAGACTGGACTGATCCATGTGTGTCAGGTGTTCAGTTTGTCCTTTAGAGCCTATTTGAGGCATATACTAACCCAAAAATAAGGTAAAAAATTACCCCCAAACTAATAAAAAATTGTGGTATTGCCCATCACTAACACAGAATTACCTTCTCCGTCAATTTACTGACATTGGCTCCTACATAATAGGCGGCTAGTAGTAGCACTACAACATTATACTGTATTATGCAGGCTCCATTTACTCAATAACCTCCAAAACAATCGCAGTTTATGTGTAGTGGGTCAATATTTTCTTTCCCCTCCATGACAGTCATTTTCCTCTGTGACTATGTTTAGCACAGCTTTCCTCTTGAGCTTTGCATTGAGAACACACTTTATGCAACCATGATTATGCAGAAGAGGTCATTAGCTTCATAAACAACAACAACAACAACAACAACCACAACACAAAGACATAGTTTCCTTGCTTTTGCCTTTGTATGCGACTTCTCATGCTATTACTTCTCTCTCTTTATCCTTTTCCAGATTAGCACCAAAGAGATTTTCATTCATCGGAATTTGACAGAAGTTCCCTGTGAAGAGGAGAAAACATTGACTGAATAAACAGCTGTTGGGAGGGAACTGAATGGGCGTAATGAGAAAAGACGATGACCCATATCCAGTTTTAGCTTAATGCAGAGCTCGCTCCAGAAACTCAACAGGCATTAACAATCAGCGACGGCAAGTCTCATTAATTACACTGCTGTCATAATCAAGCATGTAGTGGTGAGTGGGACATATCTAAATCAATCAATGTTCTGGGCCAAGTCTAATAGTCCCTCCGCCCTAGACACAAACATCAGAACCCCATTCCCCCTTATTGTTGCCAAGTCACTAAAGCTCTTATACTTTGTTGGCTGCCTCACATCCTCAGAGTCTACGCTAAATGTCAACAACTGAATATTCATGGCAGCACCTCTCCCCCAGTCGCGGCTCCAAATCTCATCTCATGACTTATATCTGCATCCCTCAACACTGATTAACAGCACATTTGAATATTACCAATTACCAATATTAGAAGTAATTTCCTGTTTTTGGATCCCCACCCAGCCTCATGCATTTTTTATGCCAAATGTGTACAGGCTGTTCAGAAAGCTTAACCCCATGCAAAGCAGCCAGTCCTGATGGCGTCTCCCCTGACTGCTGTCTTTCACTGACATTTTAACACCTCCCTGGAGCCATGCCATGTCCTGGCTTGTTTCAAACTGTTCACCACTGTTCTTTCCCCGAGACACCTAAATGACTACAGGCCTGTTGGACCTCATGTTCATCCCTTTCTCCTTCATCAACTCCCTGCTGTTTGCCTATAGAACCAAACAGGTCTGTAGACAAGGCTGTCAACCTGGCCCTTCACTTCATCCTGCGGCATCTGAACTCCTTGGGAATATTCAGCTTTGCATTCAACACCTGCGGCTGGGGAAGAATGGCTCGGATCCTCAGCACACGGACTCCACAGGGTTGAGTCCTTTCTCTTCTGCTCTTCTCCCTGTACACCAACTGCTGCACCATCAGCCACAACTCACAACAACACCCTCAACTGGCTCATCTTGGACAACGATGAGTCTGCCTATACGAGGGAAGTGGACCGGCTGGTGTCCTCCTACCATGGCAACAACATGGAGCTCAACGCCCAAAAGACAGTGGAGTTGATTGTAGACTTCAGGAAAGTCACAGCATTCTAAGTTGTTTTCATAAAACTAGTTTTTCCCACATAGTATGGTTTACAAAATGCACAGAATTGCTTTGTTAGGGCTGCTAACAGTGCTAATGTTGTAAGTTATCCCAGGTGCTGACACAGCACAGCCACATGAAGCTGGGGACTTGGTGGTTTATTGCTGAGCTATTCCAGAGCCTAAGGGGTCCTGTTAGCTTTAGAGCTACTACACTTCCCCACGACCTGCAGCCGATGTTGGCCTGACAAAGTGATAAAACCTTCTAATTCACTGCTCTCCGATTTAAATCAACTTTCAAAATACATAATGAATGGATAATAAATAAAGCATATTTGAGCGTCCGAAAAAGTGGTGTATGGTCTAAGGCTTTAATAAAATAACAAACTGACTATCAGTTATCAACCAAACACTAACTGAAGCTACAAAGAGGATGAAAAAAAATATTTTGGACCTGTAAAGTTGAAATGTATGTTTAAACATCTAAATGAAAATTATTTCTGTTTCACTAGATTGTATTAAACAACACAGAAGTAAATTAAAAAACAATTGGCAACACTTCCTTGTGGTAAACCCAAAGAGAACCCTGCGTCCGCAAACCCATTTCTGGACTCAAAATTAGAACTCATTTTGTCAACTAATCAAATAAAGTAGAGCAATGTTGTTGTTTTTTCCCCACAAGGTAGAAATAGCCTTATATTTTTAGTGCATGCAGACGCTGGTATAGAAGGAGACTGTAAACATCTCATTAAAGTGAGCAGGTGTTCACATCCTGTGTCTCTGGAGCCTTCGCTGACCACAAAGTTACAGCAAATGTGTGGGCTGGCTTTGAAAGGCTCTATTTGCGTGGTGTCAAGAGCTACAGGTCATGGTAAACATACACTTAAGAAGAAATAATTCAGAGCTGTCTATTTCTAAGATTTGAAGACAATATTCTGTTGACAGTATTGTTTGCTGAGAGAGAATTAAAAAAAAAAAATCCAACAAAAGTAATGTAGACGTGGTTTCACAATGACAAATCTGTCCAAATAATTCCCTGTTCACCTAATGTTGGCTTACAACACAAATGAGACCTGGTCTTATCTAGAGTCATCCACCTCCATCACAATCACAGCAGCTCAAACTTAACTTCACACTGGGCTCGTAGGAATACAGGAATAGCTCCTCTTTTTCATGGCTCCATTGACATGAATGGCAGAGTAGAGCTGGGGTTATCGGGCTGGCCCTGTGTGTGTGTGTATGCATATCAGGAGGAGCGTTGGAGGAATAGTGACAGGTTGGGACTGCCATGTAAAGAACCCCTTGGGCCTGTGCTGCTTATCAGGGCCACACACGTCGTCTTTCTCTTTCTTTCTTGAATGTTTTTACCTCATCTGCACAAAGACACACATACTGGCCTGAGGTATACGCTATGTTGATGTGCTGAGTTCATTTGTAACCTGCTCTGATGTGTGCTCTCACGACAGGAGTTGTATTATTTTTAGGCCACCCTTTGCACTCATCTCACAGACTCCCTCCATCTTTCTTCCCTCTCCCTTCCTTCAGTGCTTTATTCTGTTCTTATCTTAATTTCAGTCGTAATTATCTATAAAAGACGCAAGGAAAATGTTCTATGGATAGGTATGGCACAGTACAATACATTAAGAATGATCTCGGATGAACGGGCAATATTGACAGAGGTGTTTTGTTTCTGTGGTAAAGGTAGCGATGAGTTAATTGGTAAATTTAAAGTAAAGATAAAGTTTTTCCTTGCCAAGAAGGAGGGTCTAAGGACAGGTAATATTGGGACATTTGCTAATTTCCTGTGAACATTGTTTAATCTGTTTTACATTGTCACCCTCTGAGGCAACTGCTGTAGTGATTTTGAGTGCTCCAAAAATATACTGAATTGAAAAATTCAGTAAAGTCTAATGATGTAAAGTCGAATAATGTAAAGTCTGTGTCAATCAATGAAGACATAATCATTGTAAGCTACTTGTTTTGCCCTGATAAGTACTAGCAAAGTAGAGCATGTTGCAATATGTTGTAGTGTTTGGCGTTATAGTATTTTTGGTCACGGTTATCATAGAGTGAAACTTGCCTACCATCCCTTCATTACATGGAAAGAAGATCATGACTGCATGCTGTCTTTATTTTTGACTGGCATACATAACATATTGGTAGTGGCTAGTTTATTTTATACACTCCAGCAACAGATATCAAATATTAAATGGGCTCCTAGCATGTACTGGCTTTCCATAAGTTAGCGGGATCACCTTATTCCTCAGTCTGAAAAATATCAAAAACATCCCTAAAGTTGAGAATGTTTAATTCAAGGAGGTTCAAATAGTCTTGTATCTAACAGGTCCTTCCATCCTGAGCAGTCACCATTTACTTAGGTATATTTTTCCCAGATAATGAATAGATCAGAAACCAGAAAGCTTTCAGAGTACCACTAGGTTTAAATCTGCTCTTATCTTCATCACTGTGTTTAAAATACATTGTGATTACTTTTAGAACTTAAACAAATAAGCCTAAAAAGCCATTAGGGCTTTGTAAGATTGTTTTTAAGATGTGACAGACACAGATTGGTTACTCCAATTATCAACAACTTCATTGTATGTAAAATAGTTTGTCTCAGCATGTCCCATGGGACAACTGCATAACAACTCAGAATGTGCACCAGGTAAAATCCTCCACCGAAGATAGTCCTGACCAAGCCTTGCACAAAGATCTGGAGATGGGTCCCCGGGCGCTGCATGCAGCGACCACCGCTCCTGAAGAAAGGCCCCAGTGGCATCAAAGGATGGGTCAATTGCAGAGGACAAATTTCCCTTTGGGGACAACAAAGTGTAATTTAACTTAACTTAATAACACCTTAATCATCAACATTAATCAGTAGCTTAATATTCAGAGTTGTCAGCTGTGTCAGTTTATGGACACGTCTGTGCCTTTCCACCAGGCTGCCTCATAAACAAAAGCATTCTGTAATAATCATAATATTGTTTATTATTAATGTGATGATTATCAAACATAATTGCAGTCAGTTACAGCATGATTGAATTAGGGAATGTGTGTTTTCTCTGTTCTAGAGGGAGGCTGGGTGTAGGTGAACAAGAGGGGAGTCAATGAAACGTACTTATTACAACAGTACTACATTACACGGCGAAAGGTCATGTTTGTTGTTGTGTGTGTGTATGTATATATATATATATATATACTCATTTAGAACAAAACATGAAAACATGGTGAAAATTCATAACTCATCCTAGATCTGTCTTTAATAACAATCTGCTAGACGTTTTATTTAGTCAATGCTGTCAAGTAAGGATTATTTTCTGCCAAAGGAAGCCATACGGACAAATAATTTGTAAAGCATCATTTGTTTGAAACTTCAGCACTTTGACAATAGAGGATAGAGTTGTTGACTGTGACACAATTAGCCAAAAATCAGTCCATTTGTTAACCACTACCAGAAAGGACCAGGGCTGCAAATCTGAGTGGTGCACCTCCCCTGATCACCATCCCTGTGATATATTTACGCATATGTTAGCCTAGAGCTGCATCTGCTCTAGTGTCTGTTATTCTCTGCCTCATTCCACTACTAACCACACAGCATATTTGACTCATCTGAGCGTTGTCTGGTTGTATCCACCTTGTCGCAGATGACCAGATTAGTGTTCTGCATATAGGGCTGGAGATTAGAGCTGCCTAATATAATATGACTCTGATATTACCCACAGCAATAGTAGAGGTAAATATTTGTTGTAACATTAGACCCTAGTTTTAAACTCTACTTGGTTATATATTCTACAAGCCGCTCATAGTTGACTTGTATGCAGCTTTAAAAATCACCTTATTAACACTCCAAAATGGAGGCTGTCACATGTTGATGTCAAATCCTTTTTCCACATTTTTTTCTCCTGCTCTGTAATTATGCCAGTCAGTGCGTGCACAGTTCTTCAGTGTGTTGATTCTCTGTAATCTTTTAATGACATGCACTAACGACGCATTGACACACGCACAAAGACCAGTGTGTTATGGCTCAGTGAAGGCCCTGGCCCCTGAGAGGATCCACTGGGAGATTATCCAAATCAGAAAAGCATTTTAGAAAGGCAGCTTTAATGCAGCACAAAACAGATAGCCGGTGTATTGGTGTGTATGGCAGAGGGACTGGCACCCACAGTCCAAAACCAAAGACACACTTTCTGAAAACTTATTTTATTTTTTACAACAAGGCTTTTTCTTACGTGCCCCTAAAACCTAAAGGTGCTTTTTCCCTGTGGGTACCAATTTTTTTTTTTTTTTATCTCAAGTACTCCCTAAGATTTGTCTCACTCTGAGTATCCCCTAACTCAGGCAAACAAATCCTCCAAACCGTTCTTAAGGATGTCAAATTTACTGCAGGTAATATTTTCCCATACCCCTGGCTGGGAAAAACTGCTGTACCAAGTTTTGAACAATGAGTGAAGAGAACATTTTCGTTTGAACCCACTTAGGACTTCTCTCACTCTGACAAACAAGCTCACAGCTCCATTCACACATAGTTCCAGTAAATTGCCATGTCCAGATTGCCGGAACAGTCAGTAGTGACCCTGATTCACACATGCTTCAGGTTTGCTCTGTTCACACTTTACCTGGCATTTGTCTCTCGGCATTCTATCACTATAGCTATGTCCTGCATAATTAAAACAGAATAAAAACATAGTGTAAGCCAAGAAACCAAGCTTGCAACCAAAGAAACAGCAGTGGGATTGGCATTTTTTTGCTTTATTCACACATACACCTACCCTCCATTAGTCCTGGCATTTTACCAGGGAAATTGCTGAGAAGGTGATCGGCTCCAGACTTCCATCTCTACAGGACCTGTGCGCCTCCAGGACTCTGGGACGAGCAGGTCAGATCACAGCCGACCCTTCTCACCCTGGACATGGACTATTTGAACCACTCCCCTGGTCCATCCAAACACCTGCCACTTTAACGACAATTTAATCAATCAATCAATCAATCACTCACTTCACTGTTCACTTTCTACACTACATCTGTAAATTGAACTGTAAATTCTTGTGTACATAGTAAGCCTATTCTAATAAATTTAAATTGTTTTCTTTAATGCATGCCCTTTTGATTTCATATATGTTGTTTTTATGATTGCTTATCGTTGTATGCATTTGTGTGTCAGAGCTCTTGTCCTTCCGAACCACAACTCCCACGGACCTAGTTCCAGTTTTTTTAGCTTCTGCTGCAGATTTAGCCCTTCTTTTGGCTAAAAGAGTGAGACGCCGCAGATGAGGAAAACGAGCAGGAGCTCTTGTCCGTCTCGCGGCACTCGGACGCCCTTACCCGGAATTTTCCTCTAACGTTCGCTCACTCGATAACAAAATGGATGAACTGGCGCTGTTGATGAGACGAAACAAGACTTTTCTTCATCTCCTGTCTTGTGCTTATACTAGTGCTTCCACAAACTATCAAAGTACAGACAGTTTATTAAAGTTCCGACCAGAGAGCAGAACACGCTGGATCACTGTTACACACACAGACAGTAACGCCTTCCTGCCGTGGCTCACGCTGCTCTCGGCTTTCAGATCACACCATGGTTCACCTGATCCCCACGTACAGATGGAGGCTGAAGCTGTCAAAACTGCAGTGAGGAAATCTAAGAAGTGACCAATGAGGCAGTGGAGGAGCTTCGTGCGTGTTTGGACATTACAGACTGGGAGGTTTTCCTGCGCTCACAGATAGTTTGGATGAGTACACGGACACTGTGACGTCATACATTCGATTCTGTGGTTTGTGTTATACCAACACAAACCAAGGTCATTTTCAACAATGACAAACCTTGGTTCACACTGAACTGAGGCAGTTAAGCAGCAGAAGGAGGCAGCGCACAGGGCTGGAGACAGGGGCGCTACAAAGATGCAAAGTATGGATTGAGCAAAGAGGTGTCTCGAGCAAGATCACAGTACAATACGCGTCTGAAGCTGCAGACAACATCCCCGCCTCTGTGTGGAGGGGGCTCCTGCTTCTCACCAATCATAAGCCCCAAGCCCCCCTGCTGCAGACAATCGAAAACTGGCTGAGCAACTTAACACCTACTACTCCATTGTTTGATGTGACCACTCCCTCCCCCACGTGGCCACCTCTGCCAACCTAAACCTGGTCACCGCCACCACTCTCTCAGTTCAGGCTATTTGGAAATCCACCCTGAAAAGCTGCTAGACCAGATGGTGTTTCTCCTGCCACTTTAAGACACTGCGCAGGAGAGCTGGCCCCCGTTTTCACTGACATTTTTACACCTCCTGGGGTCATGCCGCATCCAGCCTGCTTCAAGTCTTCCATTATTGTCCCTGTCCACAAGAAGCCCTGGATCACTGGACTTAATGACTACAGGCTTGTGGCGTTGAAGTCTGTAGTCATGAGGTAATTTGAGCGCCTGGTCTTGCCCACCTCAAGTCCTTCACCTCCTCCCTGCTGGACCCCCTGCAGTTCGCCTACTGAGCCAACAAGTCTGTAGACAACGCCATCAACCTGGCACTCCAATTCGTCCTGCAGCATCCGGAAACCTACGCCAGGATCCTGGTTGTGGACTTCAGCTCTGTATTCAACACATCCTCCCTGTTCTTCTCCAGGACAAGCTCTCCCAGCTCAACGTGCCCGACTCCACCTGCAGGTGGATCACTGACTTCCTGACGGATCGGAGTCAGTGCGTGCGGCTGGGAAGAATGTCTCAGACACTCGGACTATCAGCACAGGAGCTAACCAGGGCTGTGTACTTTCTCCTCTGCTCTTCTCCCTGTACACAAACTGCTGCACCTCCAGCCACGACTCCGTAAAATTGATAAAGTTTGCGGACAACAACACCTCATCTGGCTCATCTCGGACGGGGATGAGTCTGTCTACAGGGGGAGGTGGACCGGCTGGGGTCCTGGTGCAGCGGACTTCAGGAAAGTCACAGCCCCAGCCCCCCCTCTTCATGACAGACTCACCGTGGACTCCTTCCGCTTCCTCGGCACCACCATCACCCAGGACCTCAAGTGGGAGCCCACCATCAGCTCCCTCATCAAGAAGGCCCAGCAGAGGATGTACTTCCTGCGGTAGCTGAGGAAAGCCAAGCTGCCAGTGCAGATGATGCTGCAGTTTTACTGTATGAACCACTCCCCTGAGGCAGGAGGCTACGGTCCATCCGGACCAGAACCTCCCGCCACAAGAATAGTTTATTTCCCTCTGCCGTTTGACTCATGAGCACCTCTAAACACCTGCCACTTTAACTGCAACTATTCATCACTCACTGCACTGTCACTTTCTGCACTACAACTGTAAATTCAACTGCAATTCTCAAGTACATAGTAATGCCTATTTTATTTTTATATTATATTATAGTAATTTTAAATTGTCTCTTAATGCATGCCCTTTTTGATTTCATATATGTTGTTCTTATTATTGATTAGTGTTTTTTGTTGCACCTTAAGGCCGGGACAAGTTCCTATGTTTGTGAATTTTGTTCATTGACAATGGCAATAAACCCCTTCTGATTCTGATTCTGATTCTGATTCTGATTCTGATTTTGATTCTGAAAATGCCAGATCACTGAGTGGTTTAAAACAAACCAACTCTCTTTGAATATACAAAAGACACATTTTACGATATATAATCATGACAACGTTAAACTCTCTATTGATGGTATCAGAATGAACCAAGTTGCAAAAAAAAATAAAAGGGTTTTAGGAGTAATTGTTAATCAAAACCTTACCTGGAAATATCATACCCAGCAATGTTTTCTTGTAAGTGCAAATACATAAATTGGGGGGAAAATGCAGGGAATTCAGTTCTGACTGGATTCACACATGCGCTGACAAAATGCCAGGTAAATTCCCTCGTTTGGCTGCATGTGTGAATGGGGATACAGACTAGTAATTCGGACGTAGTTCTCATCAAAATCCACCCTCAGTATTGCACCATGACAGTCTGAAATAGTTATTGTTTCTACATGGTTCTCATCCAAATACTCACCTTATTAGATCAAAACAGCAAAAGTGATATGTGTCCGTTTACTTTGATGGGAGGCCTAAATGTAAAATATGATTTATTTTTCTTTATTTTCTAGGAATGATTTGCAACTATGCATTCAAAATGTTGTTCACCTGTTTTGTTTTTTTACTTTAATGGTGGTGGTGGTTACAATGCAATCTGATATTCAGCACAAGTGAAGTGGTTCCGAGTTTATTGACACTTAAAATCAATAGTTGCAAAGTTATCAAGCTGTTTAGTAAATAATTGTCAATCATTAGCTGCTCCTGTCCTATCAAGGTGTGATACATTGCAAAATAATTTAGGCAATTATATAACCAGTGAGTAGAAATATATGTATGTGGAATTTTCATTTTGAAACATATGGATGAACTAAATATTCATGTTATCCCATGCTTGCAACAAAGTTGTTTTTCCCTCTTCTTCACTTTGACACAAAATCTTTCTGACTGCTGCATCCAAAACAAGCTGTATACCACTTCACTGCCTTTTAAAATTCTATCCTTAGACTGACTTCAGGCCTTCTCACTATCTCACTGAATGACAATGGTTTTACATGGTACTAGCAGTACTTGTCCCCCACCCCCCGAGGGTACAGCCAAGAAGAGTTTTTATACACTAGCTTGCACTGGCACAGACAGGGGAGAAGTGGAATTAATCTAACGTATCCATAGGTTTAAGTCATATGACTTATTTGTTGTCACCGCTATGTTGAAGATGTCACCACATGCTGTTGCCAATCTCTGCTCTTAGACAGTCATGAAAAACACCATATAAAATGGAAAATGAAAAGGGTCGTTACCTCAAGAAGACAGAAGTTATGGGCTTTGATCTTAATCTACAGCAGCGAGTCACTGACACTTAAAAGCAGTAACAACTTGCCAAAACAAACCTTTGTGGACATTTACAGCCAAGCTTCCTCATTCACGAACCCTCTGCATCGGACAAGCGCTCAAAGCTTTCAATAGCAGACTTTGTGTCTGATGCTAAAATATAACTATATCTGCAAGTAGGCTAACGTTCATTAGCATAGCCACGCAATAATATGTAAAATAGCATTAGCCAGCGGCTAACTACCTGAAAAATCACTGTTCTATACTATGCTGTACAAACTACAACAAAAATGTGGAATTGATTTGATAAAGGTTTTATTCATTTCATATAATACTGACACATGTACTCAATAGCGGTTAACAGGCGTTTAAAAACACAGATAAGAAACCAGAAGAGCATTCGTTTGTTTAGCCCCTTTGATTCCAAGGACCATTTTTACACGTTTACATGTTTCAATATATCGTAACATCTACGTGGTATTAGTCTAAGATTTACCCCTGAAAGGATTTTGTACCAAAAGATGAAAGGACAAAAAAAGAAAAGAAAATGACAACATGATTGATAAACTCTTCTTCGCAGTTACAAAAATGGTAGTTGGTCAGCCACAACAAAAAATAAGGAAACTTATTTAGTGAATTGAAAAACAACAAAAGTTTAAAATCAGAGATACTTTTTGACAGCGTGTGTCACATGTGGCACAGTTACATAATCGTTGTGTCATTCCGGCAACATGAAACAGCATGTGCACCTTTTTGGAGCGATTATGGTAAAACTTACACAAATTCCTTATACTTTCCATATGGACACAATTGAAGAAAACAGCTCTTTTGCCAGAAGATATCTTGCCTTCTAATCCAGTTTTGTTTTGAGCATCTTTCGCGTTGAAGTATAGAATTGTGGGTAACTGGGTCCTTAATGTCTGTGTAAAGATGGCGGGCAGTGTCAGAGTCCTGTCTCCATGGCCACATCATCTTTGATATCCTCAGAAAAATTAAACTATTACTGCCTCCATAAAGCAGTTTGTTTGAGTGCATTTTGTCCTGTTAACGTTGGGTCCATTGTGCTGTGTAAGTAACTCCACAGCTGTTTACGCCGTCTGATCCAGATGAGCAGGACTATCGGGTCACCTGAAATAGAAGATGCAGAAATGGGTCAGTGGCATGCCAGAAATACTCCTCTAAAAGTTATGCATCACTGTGAAAGAGATGAGTATGGCAAGTAAGTAAAGGTCAGAGTAGAGAGAGACAGATTTTTGCGTTCAATAAATAATGTGGTGCAGTGCTTTTTGGAAATGATATAAAACGATTCTTGTTGGTGAGGAAGCCCGATACAAGGCGGCATCCTGAAAATTCTGAAAAAGGCACTGCTGGACCCGATGTGAAGAATTGCATTAGGCCCTATAGTTTCACTCCCACTTTTGGCTACTGGTTCCACGGCGTTTCTTCCGTTAATCTAATCACACGCACCCCTTATCGCACACATCTATCGTTCTCCATTCTCCCTCTTGCTTGTTCACTCCCTGTTGGTTTATTTCAACAGAGGAGGCATTTTTCACCGGCCAACAATCGCACAGACACAAATGAATGTATGTCTTCCAATACTCCAGCTTGGACTGACTCAAGTTCTCCAAGAGCTTTATTCTCTTTCATGTCCTCACTGTTATTGCTGTGTTCCTCTCTTGGCTGAACCAGATGCTCTCCTCTCCTCCTCAAGAGCGGTGTCTTTTGCCGAACCCAGGTGGCAGCACATGGAGTGAAGGTAAGCCATCAGTGACAACACAAAAAGCGGCCTTGGCTCGACGCTGCCAGTAGCTCTCTCCCCACTGCATGTAGCTGTAGATGGCTTCAGGCCACCTACTCTGGGCCTGCTCCCACTGCCTTGAGGCATCTACCCCTGTGCTGATCAAACAGTCTATGAGCGTTTGTTGTTACGCCAATTCACTGTACTCATCAGACCAGAGTCCTAGCATGCCCTGTCAGGTACGCACGCTTATTATACATGCCTGTAGGTGCTTTTTTTGGTGTCCAATTAGAAAGCGGATTTAGGCAGTTAAGTCTCTGTTTACAAAGAACAATAGTGTCACCACAGTGGGCCCTGTTAGGACTGCGAGCGCCACACATTTATATTGCTCAGTCTACGAGCTCTAACTGCTTTTGCTGCAGGCTGCTCATTTGGCCAAAAGGCAAATGTCCGCGCCACTCCAGCAGAAAGCAAAAACTGCCTATGAGCAAAGCTGGTCGCAAAGTGTCAATTATGGAGAGGCATTAGCAGAAAAGTCCAGGCAGTTTTTGAATCACAAGTGTACAAATTGCAAATATAACTAAACTAAATTAATAAATGTACAGAAAACTAAATGGTTAATGAGATGCTTGTCTGCAGCTAACAAAACTCTTGACAGCGCTTAAAACAGTGCCATGAAAATAACAGACTTGTTCCTTGTTCTGTCACCTGTAAATATGTGGCCTGGGTCTAATTGAAAATGTTGACCTACTACTGTCACTACATTAACTGCTACTACTGCTACGAACATACAGCTGCTGCACTGCTATTACTGTAGGGCTGGGCAGTTATGGTAATCACATTTTTGTAATCGAGAGATTCACAGTCAAAGCAAAATTTGGACTTCATCTATTTTTTTGTGTTGCCACTGATTTAAAGTCTGTTTTGGTTTACGAAATCAAAACTGAAAACCATTTTTTTTTATTTTTGAAAACACAAAATATAATCAAATCTATCTATATGAGAAACAATGTTTTTATTCCCCCCCACCACCACATCGTCCAGCCCTATAATACTACTTCTACTATTACCATCACCACTTCACTCAAATACACACTCTGACACACAGTCCTTTGCATGTATGACAGAAGGCTCATAGTAACAAGGCATTCTAAATTTCTCTTGCATGAATAGCTGATCAAATAAACCAGTAGATGTAGTGATGTTGGGTCATCACTGTGGAATGTAACGAACAACACAGGATCTATAAGGTCAGTCAGCTCAAAAGGGTCACTGAGATCACCCTCTTAAGGCTGAATGTGGAAGCTGCAGTGGTCAATATTTTGGCAGTCCTGTATAAAGCATGTGTCTCAGCAAATGTGCAACAGCTCGTGGATTGGCAGGCCGGATATGTGTGCTCATCCATATGATATTATTTGGCATCGATCGGGCTGTCTCTTGTCCCCTCCCTCGCTCCTCCTTCTGCCCTCCTACTCTCCTCCTTCCCTCAGCACTAGCCAAAACATCTTAACAATCTTTCTGAAGTCACGCAAATGAAAAAAGATTACAGTCTGTTATAGATGTGGGATATATAAAGGATACTATCACAATTGTTGTTTTGGAGCTAGAGGTGGACAATATATTGAAATTTAGATAATATCGGGAATGTCGTTTTGAAGATATGCTAAATTTGAATATTGAGTACATTGTATAGTAAAAACATGCGACAAAAAGAGTTGATTGAAAATAAAAACATTTAAAAGTTATGTTGGAAACTTTTAGATAAGGGTATAAGATGTCTGCACTTCTGAGATACACTTTGCAGACATTCCACATTTGTCTGATTATTAAACCTCAACTAAAACGTTTAAAGACATGTTTCAACACATTTCTTTTGGATTGACATAATATTGTCAGAAAAATATAGCTGTATAGATATTAATTTTTTTCAATATCGCCCACCCTCATCTGGAGCTATACAAAATTAGAATATCGAGTGTTTTGTCTATGATACAACATTTTTTAAAGGCTTCAGAAAGAGCTGATTAATAATAAAATAGAACCGTGTAATCTTCCAAATAAGCATAGAAAAGTGATATCTCGGCACTAGTTTGGTTAATTTTACAGTTTCTAATACTGTCATAACATCAACTGATAATCAAGGTAATAATAATACAAATATAAATAACCCCTCTACCTGTCACCTAAAATGAAATGAAAATCCAATGTTCTTTTTTCCCCCTGTTGCTACACCTATGGGTTGGAAAAAGCCCGCACAACGGTGGCACAGTAGTTAGCAATTTACTCTCATAGCAAGAAGGTCCAGGCCGCCCGGGACCTTCAGTAAATATAAGGTCAATGCATAAAAAAACCCCAAAAAACGTAATATCATCTCACGCATTCACAAGACATAATTTATAGTCAGCAAATCATACATGAATTATTGACTGAAATAAGAAACTCTACATTACTCTACAGGTAAAAGGACCATGTAGCTTCTCCCTTTCAGTTATCAGTCTACGTCTAATCAACGCTCGCTTACAAGAGTGTGCATACTTTGAAGTAGGTTTTTTTTTTACAAAGGATTTCGAAGATCAAATTAGAAAACTATACTATTTCCTTTCAGTCAAACAAACTAACTAACAGAGGTGTACGTTCAAGCTTGTTTTAAGTCCCTCGCTCACTCACCTCTTTGCATTCCACCCATCCATCACCACTGCTTCATTTTACTTTTAGTGTTCTTCCATGTCCCTCTCATCTCTCCCCCACTCTGTCATCAATTTCTATTTACGAGCAGGTCTTAATGGGATTATAAGAGAGCGCTCGATGCTATTGATCTGAATGCGTGCGCGTTTTGACCTCAGCATACCACAGCAAGCGGAAAAACACCTTCTTTTTATCATCAGACAAACACATCAGCCCACACATTCCCATAGTCGTACGACCAGGCAGGCAGAGATCATTGATCAAAGAGGTAAATGCAAAAGACAGCAAATATTTGTGCTCCTTCAAACAGTCACAGTGGGTGATAAAGCTTCTTTGATTCTTTTCACACTGTTATAATGTTCATATAAAAACCTAAAAGCTACAGATCAAATAAGAGGTGTATTTTCCTAATGGTATTCTGGGATTACATCAGCCTGATATCAGCTCTCCCCCATTACATATTCTACAGCCACGTCTTCATACTCTATGTATGTCTCTTTGGCTTCTGTGTGGGCGCAGGATTGGGATGTTTCTCACTCACACATTTAGTCCACTCCAAGATAAGTCTGAAAAGACTCCTTAATTGGGGCGGTACTTGCAAAAGGGTCAGTGTATTCATGTGTATATGAATTTTCTTTTCAGATTTCAGTATTGAAAATCTTAAAGAATGGGTAACTCAAACCTGTGTGGGTACCACAGGTTCATATTATGCCGAGTTGGTTTGAGTTCTTAAAGTCCATGTACCCTCCAGTGTAAGGAAAAATAGGCCGACACAACAGTGAGAGACCTGTCCCCCAACCGAAGGCGACCCTCTCATTCACTGAGGTGAACTCCAACACGTGGCGGCTGAGTAGTGGGGCTATAAGCAAGCCCACACCAGCCCTCCGCCTCTCCCCACGGGCAATACCAGCCAAGTGGAACGTCGAGCCCCTCTCGAGGAGATGGGTTCCAGAGCCCGGACTGTGCGTGGAGGTGAGGCCGACTATATCTAGTTAGTACCGCTCAACCTCCCACACAAGCTCAGGCTCTTCCCCCCCAGCGAGGTGACGTTCTGTCCCCAGAGTCAGTTTCTGTGTCCGGAGATCTGGTCGTCGAGGCCCCTGCCGCCGACTGCCGCCCAGATCTTTCTGCACCGAACCCTTACGAATTCTCCTGCAGGTGGTGTGTCCACAGGAGGATGGCCCCACGTTGCTCGTTGCTCGGGCTGAAAGGCCCGGCCACCAGACGCTCGTCATCGAGCACCCACCCCAGGCCTGGCTCCAGGATGGGGCCCCGGTAACGCCAATCCGGGCAACGTAACTGGCCTTGGTGTAGTAGTCGTCATAAGGGGCTTCTTAACCGCTCTTGGTCTGACCCGTCACCTAGGACCTGTTTGCCTTGAGAGACCCTATCAGGGGCTTAAAGCCCCCGACAACATAGCTCCTGGGATCATTCGGGGGCTCAAACCCCTCCACCACGTTAATGTGGCGGTTCAAGGAGGGAAAAACCTATGTATTTCCCATTCATCTTTTAAAAAATATTTTAAAGTTAAATGTTTTTAGAACTTTCACTTGTGAAACCCTTTCTGTGTGTCATATTTGACTTCAATTTTGCCGCTGGGATACATGTTGGAGTCCTTTAAAAAGGAGACGCGTAAAGAAAAGAAAAGTTGAGTAAAGAACATATAATTTCAAAACTCTATTTTACCCATGAAGATTCACGCTCACCCATCAGACCACACCCACGTATCAATTATTTAAGTCCAAAACAAAGGTCTGCACCCAGGCATGAATTATACAGAGTGAGGCGGCTGAGCAAGGATGCAGGCTAGAAACTGAAGAGTACAGTGACAAACTCAATCCTCAGAGCGACAGCTGAGAGACTGCTCGGCACAAGCCACTGACAGAGGAGATCCACACAACACACCTTGAGCACAATGAAAGGTCTATCTCTGGACACTTATTGAAGTTTTGATAGACACAGATTGTGAACAAGACTAAACAAGTAGAAAGCAGAACTGAACCAGATCTTAACACAAATACAAAAATCAGGCTAATCATGACAAAACCTTACTATTTTGGAAAGGCTTATGCCAGAACCAGGACTTAACTGAACCCATAAATACTAAGACTAAACCATGCAAGACTTATTTTGAACCAAACAAAACAGGATTTAATACAGACTGGACTGGCAATAAAGAAAATACTTTATTGTAATTCATTCTAAAGCTTAAAACGGCCGGTTGAATCTACTGTATCCGTTGTTAATGCATCACATCAGATGGCACATATGTCGGACTTGCTTAGTAAATCAGGGAAAACTGGAAATGAGTAAACTTTGCTTTTTTTGGCTTTGTTCCTGTTGGCCTTTTTTTTCTTTTCTTTTTTTCATGAGGAGCTGTTTGATGTTTGCTCCAAAAATCTGAATGGAAACAAGGAGGCAGGAAATGGGTTTCATGCAGGAGGGTCTAAGCCTGTGGGAGCACTGTAAATTTACAGCATCAAAGTGGTCGAAACAAAACATGTGTGAATGAGACTGACCTTGGTGGTCTTGACTTTGTTGCCCGTGCTGCAGCTCCAGCCTGTGAGGTCAGGGAGAACCTTGCACTCCTCTCCCTCCATACACGGCTGCATTTGACACCACCACTTCTGGGCTACAATGGAGGCTGTGGGAAGAAGATGAGACAAGATTAGAATGTTGCTATTAACAAAGACTAACCCAGATAGGCCTAAACCACAAGAAAGTCTAAACCAGTTCCAAGACCTTTGAGAGAGTAATGCCTCATTTACACACGTATTTTCAGCATGTAACAGATTCTTTCCGCAAACCCAACACCTCCCCCATTGACTGAACTTACCCTCGCAGAACCAAAACCGCACCCGACAAGCAATTGTTGTAAACCCGGCTTAAAACTTTGTCTGATGGAAGACCACTGTGAAAAACTGTGATTACAGATGAAATTATTCTGCATTATCATGTGCAGTCCTGGAGGAAAGAGCGGTTATACGTCTCCAAATCTACATATCTATGGATCAAGTGAAGTAAGCACATTCGATCAGTTTCTGGAAATGTTTTTTGACACCCTTCAACACGTTTCACTTAAGCACTAACAGAGATAGCAGTTGCATAATGCGATGTGTCACATCCCTTATATTTTGCATGTATTTACCCTGCATAGAAATCATCCTATGGGCGTTTCAGCTTGAAAGGTACGGGACATTACGAGTTGTGAGCATATGGATTGCACTTGGGAACTAGAGCTAGATTCTGAACGCATCATTAAATGCTACCTTAGGCTTTTTTATTCAAGCTGTAATGTAACTACAAGTGGGCTGTGCAAATTTGAGTACAGTAAGCTCGTAATAGCTTTTTTCTGCATCGCATAACCTTTTCTTCAAAAACATTACCTTTTTTTCTAGTACTCAAACTTGTATTGTCCCCAAATGTATTGTGTACTTGGCAAATGGTTTGCCCTCTTGTCTGTGAGTCTGCATGTTCTTCTTTTGGTCATTCTTGCCAACTTAAATTGCGATTTCGATTTGATTGCGTGGTATTGTGCATCCCGCGTTAGACACATCTGCTGTAAATTTGTATAGTTATGAGTGAATATGTCTGTGTCGGACCTGTCACAAATTGAGCACAGTCCCTGTAATGGCATAAGTGTGAGCTCTCTCTACATTGATCCACACTCCATACTCCAAACATTGTGCATGGCTTCATATTATGAATCTGAGGTACGTATCCTTCCCATTGTTTTGCCATGGATGGCCCAGTATCTTACACCTATACTCAAGCATATCAAAATAATACCGTATATTTTACAGTTAACATGCTTTCATGTCAATGCAATCCCTCAGTTTGGGAGTCAAAACTTAGCCCAGATGACAACTTTTTGAAACCTTTTGTTGTGTTTAAAAGCTCATAGATATACTTCATATTTTAATACATATTGATGATCATTATAGAGTCCTGAAACCTTTCCAAGCAGGTTCATAGTTCCATTTTGGAGGTTGGCCAACTGCTGTTGTCGTAAGTGACTATACTGGCACTGTTGTGAGATGGCTTGTAACTCCCAGAACATGCCCATAGCATTACTGTTACTGTACTGTTATTTGAGCATATCTTAATCTCCCTGCCGCACCTCTCTAGTGGCCCCTAAAACATCATCTACTAACTAATGTTCTCTCGCTATTAATTTAATATTTTCATCTTTACTGGGTTGCAAGGACTCCAGCTTCAATTCCCAAACAGAATTCATAAGCATGATGTTGTTCGGAGAGTTCCCTTGTGGCAGACTCATTTTAATAAAGCATCAGGATATCACAGACAGGCAGGTGAACACATGTAAGGGGAAGTTGTTTTGTTATACGTTGAAAATACGTTTTACTCTGAAAATAGGTTGTAAGCTGTAACTGGGTTCATCTTGCACTGTGCAGGCTATACCATACACATGTCAAAAGGCCACATTCTTGTGCTATTCTGCTCAAGTGGGGCTTAAGAATGTGGGGTAAACTATAAATACAGGTCTCTGTGTAATAATTTTCAGACATGTCTGTACATTTGTGTATGAAGTTGTCTCCTTGTGCAAGTAAAAAAGCTTCCTGGCTCTACTTCAGTGACTTTTAAAAAAAAAAAAGATTTATCTAACAGAAGTGTGTTTATGTAAACAAGAAGGCTACGACTGCACTCAAACTGCAAAACCTAGGTAGAATGTGAAAGTAAATTTGTATTATCTGAATGTACTCAATAACGTTATATTACCATACTATATGTACTACATTACATATATACAGGAATTGTTATAACTTACCCCCTACTAAAACTACTGTTGCTACTTTTGTTCACTCTGCTGCTGTTCATTATTCTTTACCATTACTCGTCTTACTATAATTCTGTCTAAAATCCCCAAGTAAAGGTTTAAGTCAAATACTTCTATACAAGTATTTGAGTAAAGGTAAAATTCCAAGTAGTAGTACCTTTGCAAAAGGGTACATTGTATTCTCATTTATAAATGTTTAAAACTGCTCTTTCACTCATTCTGGGCTGCACCCACCTCTGTTTGGTCACACGCTGGTGTTTGGTCTATTTCCGAAATTAAATTTGTATGGTAGAGTTGCATAGTAAGAAGCCAACCTTCAAAATCAAAGAAAATAAATCTTGGTAGATATTTTTTACTTTGATTTTGTCTAGAATCACTCCTCAGTGGGAGGGTATGATGCTGATTTTGTGGCCACCAGAACACACGTCAAAGGGATTTTTTGGCTTTATTGGTAAATGCTGTCAGAGGCACTGCAGAACAAATCTCATTTATGTGTAAAAAGCCGAGTAAACATTTCACTCAACAAAATAAACTCTTATTTTTCATGGTCATGAATTGTCAACAAAGTAAAAAGATAGAAACAACTATCAGATTATCATATTTGCCATCAGGATCCAGGTTCTCATCAAAACTACTGAAGTGCTCATTCTAACTTTGTTGAGAAAATCATTACAGATGCTGATCACAACAAGCCACATTTCTGCCTTCACAGTTGATTTGTGTCGCATTTACTAGAGAAATATAAACTGAGAAATTTGCTTGTAGAACCATTTGTGACTATATATTAATGTGCTACAGTTGAAAAATATGAAACACTGAATACCATATTTTTCACGAACCTTTCAAGAACATTAGTACATTTTTAATTGCCCTATTTTGAATCCTTTATCTTGGATATTTCTGATACTTCTTGTGCTTGTTCCTGTGGGAGGAATAAAAGTTGTTTTATCTTATTTTTTGCGTGGGGAGCACAATGAATACAGATGTTATTTTTAATCTGTGTAGCAATGTTTACAATGACCAAATCTCTTTTAATGCAAAAAAGAAAAATGTATTCATTATTTGTTTATACAATCCACTAATCTTAAATTTCACTGAAATTATATGAAGATTATAGAATTCATGTTTTCTTTTTGAAAACTGAAATATCTGCAAATAAATTCTTCATTATTCATTTCAGATGAACGGTGTAGTTGATCATTGGAAATCTATGAAAGCTTGCCCAAAACTGTTTGACAACAATGAATGACAGTGGAGGACTGCAATACATTTGCCTGGGATCCAGAATACATACTTCAGAACTCAAACAGAACCGTTTGTTTATTTACAAACACAATTTTTGAAGAAAATCAAACTTCTCTCGCCTCATTGATTCCTGCAATGTTTTTCAGTCCCTGTGCTATTTGTCGTTTTTCCTTGTAAACAGCCATATTTGTTTTGATATGGACTGTCCATGTGTGTTCATGATTGGCTAATCCATCTGTCAATTAAACCCATCCAAATTTGTGGGGATGAATGCTGTGACTAGACTGGTATTGATCTGTATAAAAATACAGAAAAATATAATTCGGGACTTTCCAGGCAAGTAGTACATACCATCGACACACGAAGGCATGGCATGAGTGGTCCCAGCGACTTGTCCAGGGAAGCAGGAACACTTGACGGTCTGAGATCTCTCCTCGATCTTGTTCTTGTTGCAACAACGATGGGCTGCGATCACCTCACAGGTCCCTGCCTTCACATGTACTGAAAAATTAAAGACATGACCCATTATGATTAAAATCTCAAAATAACATGACTGCATAAAATATTACAACACACATTTAGAACTTAATAATAATTGCAATGATTTGCTGCAATCAAAAATACCCCATAAATCAATACAAATAATGTAATTTGTTAAAAGCATCTACATTCTCTTATGTTTGTCATTTGCTTCACTGGGAATATTCCCAGGAACATATTTACAGAATCTAAGACATGGGAAAAGGTGTGATTTCTGTGCAAATTTTGTGTCTTTTGTTTATACCTCATTTCATTTTAACTATAGCATTCCTCAGCGTTATATAACACTACAGGCTGTATAGACCTTTCATTTACCCAGGACAGTCCCCTATTGTACATGTTTTTAGTGGTAGGGGAAACCTGAGCACCCGAGGAAACCTACGCAGACACAGGGAGAACATGCAAACTCCACACGCTGGCCGGGAATCAAACCCAGGACATTCTTGCTGTGGATGTGTATAGATTCTGTTCCTAATTAAGAACAAATCTGGTGAAGACTAGAAGAAAGAAATCTTTTTGTTTTAAAGATCTGTGATAACAACCCACCATTTCCTCGCAATATGATGATCACAAGGACAGACCTAAAAACAGCAATAAATTCATGACTCTTGACTGCTTGTATAGGGAGTGCATAATGAACATTCCTTTTCAACCTGGTGAAATTATTTATTGCATGCATGGAGCAGTGTATATGTTTTCAGCCTAACAATGCGCTTGTTGAAAGTTCCTGTGATTTCCATTACAAAGACATCCACCCACAATGCAACAAAGAGTGCACGGCACGTAACAATGAAAGTAAAGCAACCAACAATGAGTGTGCAGTGTTGGAAGATTATTTAAAAGTGAAGAGAGCAGAACCACGGGTCCCTGCATGAATCACGTAAATAGACTAAGAGTGAGATTTGAAAAGTTCTTAATTTGCTCTGTTAATGAGAAAAAGACAAAGCAGCAGCCTGCAAAGCCCAATCCAATTAATATCTGAGCACAAAGCAAATTCATTACATCGCCCTCTGTGTTTGTCTGAACTCATTCACTTATGTTTTCCAATTGTCTTAACACTTCACAGGTGGAGCCTAACTTTAAACATATGCTTTACAAATATACAGCATTCTATAGTGCTTTTATTGCAATATGAAAAATTTAATTGAACCTGGTACAATAAAATTAAATGAAAATGAAGAGAAAGAAGCGTAAACAGTTGAGGACCCCGGAGTAGAGTAGAGAGTAGAGAATGAGAGTAGACAGTTTTTTGTTTTCTGTTAGATGTCCTACATTTTCTGTATGTCTGTGTGTAGTGTCATTGTGTTGTGTTTATGTGACAGAGCTGTTTTAATGCAAGACTATGACTATTGTAACAACACATCATCAGTAGGTTAAAACTACCCTGTCTCACGAACTAATCAACATATATATATATATATATATATATATATATACACACACACACACACACACACACACACACACACAACACATACATACATAGATACACACACATACACATATATACCAATGCCATATACATATATATTGCATTGACAATACTAAGGGCACAGCTAAGACAAAAAGCTTGTTGATCCATCACATTTTGTTCATAACAGAGAGAGTAGAAGACATTGACTCAGCAGTGCGCTGAGCTGAGTCGGGCTCTGACCACACTGGGCTTTATTACATGTTTTAATGTTAATTTATGTGGTTAATATCCTCCATTTGGACACATGGTTAAAGATAGATGAGCTCTACTAAGAGGATGACTGAGTGATGACTTAATCCGCTTTGATGCTTTCATGCTAATGTATTTTCATTTAACGCTGTTTGGAATTATATTTTGGTCCAAAATAAATTAATTTTTTCTGACCTTTACTAAAAATCTCACTATTTGTTTAGAAATCTCACATTAATATGAAATATTAATGTGACATTAATATTAATAAAGTAGTAATAAAAAAATAGTAATAAAGTTGTATTACAAGCTCCCACTACACATTATATGTCAGATCCAACTTTCCAAACCTTTATCGGTTTTTATGAAGGCATTAGCCTAAGGAAATTACATTTATCCCCAAACAGGAAATTACATGAGTTTACTATAGTTATTATGGTCCTGTCAAATTCAATGTGGGTTTCCATGCTGTCTGTGCTGCTTTTTGGATTTAGAGGATCTTTTAGAGAAAATATTTTTTAAGGGATTGCTGCAAAAAGATAATTATATTGCATCATAAGACATATGTAACATGTACCAAGATTTATAAAACACTAAAAAACAGGGATTGGAAAGTTGTGGTGCTACAAGTTCACTAAATGTGTCTATAGGTTAGAGGATCCATTGTGCAGACACATGCACCCAGACTCCAGTAAACTTAGACAAAGACTTGAAAAAACTAAAAGCAAGATGAGGATAATGACTTAATGTGAACATACAGAACATACAGACCATCGCACGTTTATTTGGCAGTGGTTTCAAACCAGATCCCTTTTTTGGGGCAATACTCAACTTAATGTCCAATCATTTAGTTTTAATTATTACAAAAATGTTCCCATTGAATTACTTGATAACACTCTTTACCACCTACACATACTATCTTTATACTATCTGAATGCCAAAAGCACTTTCTTGGCACATCTCTCCTCAAAATTACTTTGTATGCCTGACGGAAAGAGACACGTTTCTGCTGACCCTTACGGGCGCTTCCTGCTGTGTTTCACGCAAACGGCTGTCCAACTGTCTACCTACCTCTTTTTATTCCACAAAAGACTCTGGACTCACAATGTTGTTCTACCCCACCACCCATTTTCTGCAATACCGTCTCATCATCTTCATGGTCCATCTTAGCTCGTTTTCTACTATTTTATAAATTACCACTTTTGGAACAATTTCTCTTAGCCACTCCAGCAGCCCATTTTCCCTGTGCCTTCTCCAGCACTTACCTCAGCGCAGAGAAGCCAGCAGGGGACCAGGCTATTATGCTCTAGCACAACTCCATAGGTGAGATTTCTTACACTTTCTATAATGCGTTTCCTCCCATCTCTTTGGCTGGCATGTGCACTTGTTATCCGTGTCAATTCTTAATATATATCAGTTGCCTGTTAACCCTTTTTACTAAAACGCTAGTGACAGGCCAACAAATGGACACACGGCTGCACTCTGTAT
Organism: Chaenogobius annularis; assembly: GCA_015082035.1. Taxonomy (NCBI): domain Eukaryota; kingdom Metazoa; phylum Chordata; class Actinopteri; order Gobiiformes; family Gobiidae; genus Chaenogobius; species Chaenogobius annularis. The sequence goes on from BJKM01000662.1 coordinate 277,214, forward strand.
ATGTGTGTTGTGAATTTAGCACATACAGGATACAGAGATGGCCCTCTTGCTCCTAGCAGGGGACTCCTTTCAAATGTCATTAAAACCACAAGGTCCTATCTCTCTCTCTATCGCTCTTCCTCTCTTTTCAAGCTGCACACATAAATACAGTATAAATTAGAGCCCAGTGGAGAAACAAAACTAATGTCATAAACATGAGCCCAATCAAATCTGTCTGTGACTCCACTTGCTTGCATTAAGGTAAAAGGACTAAAGAAAGAGACTAGGAGATAACCGCAGACCAAAACCAGAAAATTCTATTCATTTTATTTGCGTAATGCTCAAAATCACAACCGCAGTTGCCTCAGTGGGCGTTCCAGAATTGTAAATTTAACCAACAGAAGGTTAAAGAGTCAAACAATCAAAAGCTGAGAGAAATTTGACCTTCATTCTCGGCAAGGAAATACTACAAGAAACCTCTGGGAAAACCACAGTGAAGGAGAGATCCTACCCCCACGGAGGGACCAGGACTGACGCGCATCCATGGAGGAGTGATGAAACGTCACTATGGTGAGAACAAAATAAATATCTCTGAGGATGTTTCTATGATCCTGCACACTCATCTTCAGGACGGATGTGCGCATCTCTCTCCTCTTTCACAGAAAAGGGAACGCCATTGCGCTAAGCAAAAATATAAATCATCAAAGTTCCAGATCATTATAAAATTCATTAAAAAATAATCATAATTGTAAACAGATTAACAAACTCTCCAGCTCAGTTGTCATTATAACTTATTTGCACTTTTCTTTAATGATAAGGTTCAAGGCATTAAAAAATTCAACAACGCAAATTAACAATCCTAAAGCCACTTAAGACACTTATAGCTGACTCTTGTTGCATCTGAAACTGACAAAATTGTCCAATAAATCATCATTCCAAGTTCATGTACATGCTGCCTCGATGTGTGTTTTTGTTTACCTCCTCTGTCCACAAGCCACATCTGGATCCCAGCTTAAGTCTTAAATAAACTCCAGTGTCCAGCTAAGCTTGACTTTAAGGCGAGTTATACCTCATCTGTCATGACATTGTACCTAAGGGGGCCTTTTTATGTAAGATGTTTTTTGTTCTTCCACTTCAGCAAATTTACTTGGAGCTCATTATGTACGGCCATTTTGTACCAATTTGCATAGCAGGATTGTTTCCTTTGTCTGTTTTCACTGCAAAGCTTTGACATGAAGCGGAGCATCCTGATCGATCAGTGAACACTTATCTTTTTTACCATCGTCCTGGGTCCTGTTTTTATTGTCCGACACGCCACTTACTTTCAATGTGTTGCATATTAGATTTCTAAAGTCTGTGTTGCAAAATGTATTTTATTTATTTATTTGGTGAGGGCGATTCATATTAATACATGAAATACATGCCGGATTGTAGCCATTCATTGTCCCATATTCATTCTCACAACACACTCTCATTCAAATACCAGAAAACTATTGTACATGTTTTTAGTGGTAGGGAAAGAAAACCTTTGCAGACATGAGGAGAACATGCAAACTCAACACAGAAAGACTCCGCACCGGAATTGATCCCTTCTTCCTATGAAGCCGCTGCACTACCTTGTCACCTACCATGCTCACATAGTTAACATTTTACTTCAATCCAGAATTTGCGGTCATTAAGCCTCTACTAAAAAGGAACCCACAATACTGAAGTCTCTATCTTCTTAGATCTCAGTGTTGGTTTTGACAGTGTCGATCAAGGGATCCTCTGGTCTGGAGGACTGAAAGAATGTTCACTGTGTCTCACATGGCCTTGACTTATGGGGTGCCCCAAGGGTCAGTCCTGGGACCTGTTCTGTTCAAGCTCTACATGCTGCTATTAGATCAGTTGATACGCAGCGGTGGTGTGGCAGCTCACAATTGACAGCAGGTGAATATGGACCAGTGGATCCACTCTGTCACTGCATCCAACAGATCAGTAAGTGGATGGAGACTTATCAATGCATTTGTCTCCAGTAGGCACTGAGACTGCGCTTGTCAAGGTGAAAAATGACATCCGCCTGAACGCTGACATGGGCAAAACCTCAGTCTTAATTCTGTTGGATCAAGTGTTGCTTTTGACACTGTCGATCATAGGATCCCCTTACAGAGACTAGAGGACTTTGGCTGAGACTTTTTACTGTGTCTCAGCCAACATGCCCCTGAAATGTGGGGTGCCACAAGGGTCAATCCTGGGACTCCTTCTGTTTAACCTCTACATGCTGTCATTAGGTCAGTTGATACGCAGTGAAAATGTGTCCTATCACAATTATGCAGACGACACTCAGATCTATGTTCCACTGATGGTGCGTGAATATGGACCAGTGGATTCAGTCTGACACTACATCCAACAGATCAGTGTGTGGATGCAAAACAACATTCTCCAGCAGAGAGACAGAAATCATCGTCTTTGGCCCACAGAAACAAAGAGAAAGTGTTAGCAGTCACCTCCAGAGTCTCGCTCTAAAACCTAAAAAACAAGTTAGAAATCTGGGGGTAATAATGGACTCAGATTTGAATTTTAACAGCCAAATCAAACAGTCAAATCAATAACATCAGCAACTTTTACCAGCTAAAAAACCAAAATCAAAAGTATAGTGCTATAGGGCTATTCAACTTTATTTTCCGGAGGGCCAGATTTTTCGGAGGGCCAAGGCCTCTGGTCCAAGGCCTCTGGTCCAAGGCCTCTGGGCCAAGGCCTCTGGGCCAAGGCCTCTGGGCCAAGGCCTCTGGGCCAAGGCCTCTGGGCCAAGGCCTCTGGGCCAAGGCCTCTGGGCCGGAGGTGCACAACATTTTGGGTCACACAAAATATCCCCAACACTTTTAATAATAGATTTTTGTGAGATATAGCATACAAACTGGCTTTACAAACATTGTTTTGCAAAATTGCCCAGTTAGTACTGAATTATATTTAATTAGAATTAAAACTAGGACTAGACTAGAACCAACCAGGTCTGACCCAGGACAAACCCAGAATTAAACCTGTAAATAAGAAGTATATATATATATATATATATATATATTTAATACCTGGACAATGAGTCACTGGCCAGATTAATTTGCTTGTAGGGCCTGATTTGGCCCCCGGGCCTTATGTTGAATAGCCCTGGTATAGTGTCTAAACCAGATTTATCCATGTATTTGTCGCTAGTAGATTAGACTACTGTAACGGCCTTTCCAAACGAGCTGTAAAACAGCTGCCAGTACATCCAGAACGCTGCTGCTCGGGTCCTGACCAGAACCAGGAAGTACGATCACATTAGTCCTGTGCTCAGGTCTCTGCACTGGCTCCCTGTGGCTCAGAAAATAGACTTTAAAGCAGCTCTGCTTGTATACAAGTCTCTCCATGGCCTAGCGCCAAAGTACATCTCGGACATGTTAGTGCCATATGAACCATCTCGGACTCTGAGGACTTCAGGGACCGGCCTCCTGCTGGTGCCCAGAGTCAGGACTAAACATGGGGAATCTGCATTTCAGTTTTATGCAGCTAAAATCTGGAACAGTCTTCTTGAGGATGTGAGACAGGCCTGTGCTCTGACAATTTTCAAATCTAAGATAAAAACATTTTTGTTAAGGTCTGCATATGACTGAAAGGATTTTATTTGCACTCTTCTCTTTTATGTCTTAAACTGTTTTGTGATTTCTGTCATCTGTGATTTTAATGCATTTTTTCCTGTTGTGTGAAGCACTTTTAATTGCCCTGAGTGAGAATTGTGCTCTACAATAAACTTGCCTTGCCTAGGTTAGACTACTGCCAGCCTGCTTTGACTTCCCCAAACGAGCTGTTAGACAGCTGCAGTACATCCAAAATGCTGCTGCTCGGGTCCTGACTAGAACCAGGAAGTCTCTGCACTGGCCTCCTGTGGCTCAGAATAGTCTTTAAAGCAGTATAGTGAATCTTTAGAGTCATCTCTGGTGATCATGAATACAGTGTGACCTTTAGGGAAGTAAGCTGTGCTGAGAGAAGTGGTCTATTATAGAGTTGTTTAATAATCTAAAAATGCTACAAAACCTACAGTTTCAATAAATTCTTCAACAAAACAAATCCAAAGTGGTGTCTCTAACTTTGACTGACTCAGCTGTTTCTTTTTCCTCTCTGAGAAGCATGTGTGATGAATTTCTTTTGCTATTTCCTGGTGTGACGGAACCTTAAGCCCGTTATATTGTGCTTCCAGCTCTGCCAGCAGACCACTTTCCTGAGCTCAGTTTTCAAACAGCCAGATGGAACTTTAGCCAGATCTGCTGAGGGATCCAAAAGTTGTTAGCGTGAAAAGCTCAGAAACGCTTTGAGGGAAAGACATATTATTACTTTTACACTTATTGATCATACATGACATTACATATTTTACATTACAGCCAGCTTTAACATGCTTTCATCATGTGAATTAACTTTTTATGTCGCAAACACTAAGAAGGTTCCCTCTTCATTTACATAAGTGGGTTACAGGTCAACAACTGATCCAATTATTGAACAAATTGTATAAATGTTGCAAAACATTGCAATACTTCATGCCTTAGATCTGAATAAACATGCATTACTGTTGTTCCTAAAGCCATCTCAGTTCCAATGAAGGATGGGTCAAATATAGTGGAGAGATTTCCCAACAGGGACAATAAATAATACCTCAAGGATTCCAGAGTTGTAATAAAATCACTAAGGTTCTGCGCAAAACCTACTAATACAATCAATTGTGCAACCCTATCATATATGGTAACAATTTCACATTGATTTGGTGACAAATGACTAATTGCTCTATGGTTTCCTTTAGAGACCTGACCTCAGCTACCCTATCTTTAATTAAATTGGGTAGAAAAAATGCATCTGGGATTAGAAAACTCTGTTCTGTAAAGATTGTATTTCTATCTAACATTTTCCTTTTTTTAGCATACATAAGTTCACAAACTGCACATGATGAACTGTCTAATAAATAATGTCAAAGATATTATGTGTTGTTTTGCACATGTTTAAATAAGCCTCTGAGATTGTATCCTTTTGCTATGAAGAGTAAACTCAAATTAAATTAAAATTCAGTTTTAGTGCACAACAAGAAAAAAAAAAGAGTGTATAGCAAATCATGCAAACTCGTCTGGTCTTTCTACCCTCCTCCATTTTTTAATCACGTCTACATCTAGATAATACTCTTTGTACAACCGTTAAATAAAATATGAGTTTAATTAAGAAATCAGCAAATTTATGTATCCACTTTACTGATTTTGTTTGTCTGTGTCAATAAACAAATCAATAAAAGCTTCTCTGAGAGAATTCACCAGACAAATGGCCCCCCTAATAGTGTCCTAACAGCAGCAGAAGGCAAAGGGGATAAGTAAAAAGGCTGGCAACAAGCGCACTCTTGGATTGCCACATTCACATTCAAATTAACATAAGAGACATTCAAATAGCTGGAGGTTTGTGACTTTGTGACGAATTTTGGACAACAGCGCTCTTTTAGTTTACATTCTTGCACAAAGCTTGCACTGAAAAGAAACACTTGACCAATGCAAGTCATCAATGATCTGATATGTAAAACTAGAACATTGAATTCGCCAGCTAGGTAATCCTCCAAACACAACTGAAGATTCAGATGGGTCCCCAGGTGCTGCACTGCTCCATACAGGTGGCCCCAACAGCTTTGAAGGATGGGTCTATGGGGGATACGTTTTGACCGACCCTAGTACCCCAGATCAGTTTGCGCTTTGAAACAATTCTTTTAATAGTGGAATGCATTTCCATGGCTCTGGGTCCAGAGGGTGAGCGACATGGGTCTACAATGTGAGCAGACATTAATAAATGACAAAATAAATGTTTTCTAAATAAATACGATTTAAATCATACCTTAATCATTTTTCAATCACGAAACGTTTTTGGCGCCAGGAGATGTGGCTAAAGCTTACTACTACTTTAGTACTACTTTAGTAAGCTTTAGGTTAGGGTTCTGGTTTAACTTTGAAACCAGAAGTAACTTAGCTTTTTCCGAGTTTGTTTGACTTCTCTGCATCTCAACAATACATTTAATCTTTTTCTTTATGTAATGCAATGATGGATTTGGCAAAAGTGAAATTGCATTATGCAAATAAATAAACAGGCAACAGCTGTTGCTAACGTGCGCAAACACATTGGCTGAACATATAAGTTACCGTTACTATAAATCATCACAAAATCAAGTGTTTGGTGAGATGTTTTTGTTTTGTGTAGAATGTTCTACAGTATGTCATTAAACATATATATATCCATGGAGACAAGCAAATGACGCCACCAGGCCAAGTTACAGGTCAGATCTGTGGAGAAGCAAGCCTGCTCACAGTTAGAAAAAGTTTACTACCAAACTGTAAAACATTCTAGGGAAAGCAATAATATCTTCAAGTAGACTAGCAGGTGGAGGACCCCCCACCAGCAAAGTTACACCTTTTATTAATAATTATTTATTAGCTATATAGTGTTAAACAGTTGTAAATTCTGTACTAGGATTACATTAAAATAATATAATCATAATATAGCGTGCTGACTTAATTAAATTGAGCTTGTGTTTGCTTTGTTCTTTATGACAGGTTGATGAAAAAACTGAATTCTTTAGCTATGTGTCTGACTGACCCCGACTGGCACCAACACACAGCCAAAAGCCAAACCGTCTATGAGAAAAAACTGAAGAAAACAGAAAGGAACTGGCTCATCCGCATTTAGAGCTGAAAAGGAGAAATGAAATACCGTGGGCGTCCACACTGAGAGGATCATCCTGTCAGCCTCAAATCACCCAAGCCATTTAGAATGCTCAGCCAGCACGCCAGACAAAACAACTCTATAAATTACTCCCAACATCATTCTGTCAACTAATTTCCGGTGGCTGTCGCTTTATTCAGGTCTGGCTTAAAACTGTTGACTTCACAGTTTCATTTAAGCAATTCTTACAGGGTCGCATCCTCAAATATCACAAAAAATAACTATATTTGATCTTTCATTGCATCTACAACCATATTTTTCGTCTTCTTCTTGGTCATGGATGTCAAGATTATTTGGTTAATCAACATTCATATTTATTGAGGGCACACTATAAGAACTAAAGAAAATAATAATTGTGAGAATTATCAAATGCAAATGTAAGCAAATATTCACCAAATAATTCAACCTCAATGTAATGTTCTTTATATCTGGCTATTTATGTCACAATATCATTACTTTTTAATTCGGAAAGTCTAGTGGCATAATTGAGGAATAGTACTCCATTTAACAAAGTGAATGAAAGAGAATCAAGGTTTTCACGGTTGTTTTGTCAGAAAATTTGAACAATTGTAAAATTGTGATATTTCTTCACACAATAATCGTAATACTCCTAGCATTGGCCTTTTTTACTCCATACGCACCTAACTACCCCTGATCTCTTGATGTCCAAACCATGTCAATCAGAAGTATTCAGGAGCCACTCCAGCTCATCTATCATGAGCTATATTTTGAATAGATTGAACCAAGCCGAGCTCATGAGGGATTCATAAAATATACTTAACCTTTCCATACCTTATCAAGCATCTATATGTTGATGCGAATGAATGACTGTTGATCACTGAATTGGTTTGACCTTTTATTTGTCTTGGTCTGTTTTATTTATTCAAACCACGTGACTATCAATTTGAACTAATCCATATTAGAGTTCATACTTGCCCATCTGTAAACATTGCCCTATCATTACCCCCACATGTGCAATATTGCCTCCATGCATGCCCCTGTCCCCATGCAGTTTTAATGCAGCACAGATGAGGCAATTATCTCCGCACCCCTCCTCCTCTCCTGACATCACACAAGATATTAACTTATGCGACCGGACGGGCCTGTCTTTACACATTTGTAGCCCGGGCCACCACCAGCCCTTTGCCTGCCCCACCACTGATGATTTGTACTAATTTGTGCTGCAGGCAAGATATTAGGGCGCTGAATTGTATATAAAATGTTAATATGCTCAGATGTATTACCAGGATATTACCACTCCGGCTCTCACCTGTGACAGCCTGTGTGTGTGTGAGTGTGAGGCTGGTTTGCTTTAGGGGCCCTGCTAATTGTTATCTGTTGAGTGGAGGTGACTTTTCTCCTGCCCCGGGGGAACGGCAGAGGTGAGAGAGGTACACGCAAAAGACAATGAAGGAAAAGTAATTGGACAACATAATACGGTATATATAAATAAATGAAACCAAAGATTATCTAAATATAAGATCTTACAATTTAAGTTTCAGCTCACATTGCGCATTTTAAACACTGGAGAATATTCTGAAATATGCAGTGCTTTACAAATACAATAATCTCATGCATTTCAGAAGAAGGATTGAGATATCTACAGAAAACCCCATAGACATAATGGTATATAACGATATAAAAAATAATGCAGCCTTTGCAAATTTGCTAATTTTGACCTTTAAGTTATTATGATTTCTATTCAATTGTGATTAATCTGGCAGCCCTTGGAAACAGTGATGCTTTACAAGTGTGTCGCTGTTATCCCATCAAGGTCAAAGAAAACTGTTGCAAAAACTGGAGAAAATAACATTTGGCATTTTTCAGAAAACATTCCTAAAAGCCATTTGAAAGAAAGTGAATATGGTTATCTAGTTACTTGGCACTTCTAGGTATTACAGTGTGTCTTTTCTCACATCTGTATTTGGCATTCCTCTCTCTGTGAAGTCACAAACACATCTGCATCTCTCTGCCTCCTGTAGCGGGCCATTGTTGTGAGGCAGCTCAGAGCCATGCCGGCGGTTCTTCTTTATTTTCTCACTATTTGGCTGGTATCTTTTCCTTGCTCATGCCTCTATCCTTCTAATTCCCCCATTCCTCTCCATCTTACAATGCATAGACAACGTAACACATTCCACCTCCTGCCTCCTCTCTCTTTACTGATCCCTTCGCCAGTCAGAGCAGGAGATAGATGTACGTTGCGTCGGCCATGTTGATGGGGAATTCATTCAACCTGTATCCTCACCATATCAGAGGAATAAAGATGGACACTCGCAGAAACTCCGCTCTTTTCGATGCAGCAGTTCCGTGTGTATCGGGGGTGTGCATGTGCGTAGTGAGTTATGGTAGGTGTTATGGTTGTTTATGTCACTTTGTTGTAAAGGTGTCACCTCACGGATCTAGATCGATGGCCTGCTTTCAGTCTGTGTAGTGTCTCCGAAGGACCGGGCATTCCATATGTTAGAAGACAACAATGCTGTCACTTTCACACACTGTAACCTCAGCCTGTCGCATCGGATACAGCTAGTTATACGCATTTGTGTAAACTAGGTAAGGAATATAATTTTGTAATCTCCCATTAAAGGATCAGATTAGAAAACAAACCAGCAACAGGTTGCTTATAAATTACTATTAGTATTTTTTCATGCGGTTCGACCTATGGAGGTCCTGCTTGAAAAGATTCAACAATAACAAAACAAAATAACAAGTAGTACCATTCCTTGGTTGGTGGTCGTTATTTTATTGTCCCTTTTAATCATAGAAGTTGTGTGTTCAAAACAAAGATGTTAAAGTCTTGTGCTGGTTGGCTTATGACCAAAGTTGTAAACCAAATAGTACCGAAGAGTTTTTTACCAGATCGTGAAAGAGAATCAGATGAAAAGCTTTGATATGCTGAAAGACTCTTTTGATTTAGAGAAACAACACTTTTATAGGTATTTACAAATAAGAAGTTATTTAATTATAACCCCTGATGAAAATCGTTATCTAGGCATTCAAATCAGAACTCTCAAGGGAAATAATATATAAAATATACAAATGCATTAATAACCTGTACAACCAATCTACCAAATACATCAAAATTAAATAATAATAATTATTATGAATGAATAAGTAATTTTGATTTGACAGACGAGGAGTGGGAAAGTATTTGTATTTCACGATGGAAAACCACAAGATCTCATGTTTGGAGGGAATTCTGTTGGAAGAATGAGACCAGTTTCTTTATAACACCATGTCAAAGTGTTCATTACTCACAGGGAGGGGCTGAATGTTGGAGAAAATATGGTTGCCGGGAGGCAGATCATTATCAAGTGTTTTGGGACTGTCCTGTTGCACAGAAATATTGGACAGAAATTAATAAGGCACTGCAGACTATTTTTGACACCACCATCCCATTCGACTTTAGAACTATGTATTTGGGCCTCAGAACCCCTGCCATAGACAACAAGAATGGATTTCTTTGGAAGATACTTTTGGCGGCTGGGAAAAAGGCCATAAAAAAAATATGGATGACACAAACAGCACCAACAATAAACAATTGGACCGACATCATAATTGAAAATATCACATATGGACTGAACCTGGAAAACGACAACTTTGACATAAACTGGACTAAATGGGACTCAAATCAAATGCACTATTCTTAAAGCAGTAATTACAAATAATATACACTTTGTTTTTTCTCTGGTCCTGCTCAGTCTGTACCTTTGGGTTTTTTTGTTAGTGTTTTTGTATCTTTATGTATACATCATTTTTTATTGATCTGTGTTTATTTTTTATTTTTTATATACAGTACTTTAATTTTTTTGCTCCTGTACCTGTAGTTTTACTTAAGTAATGAAATGAATGACCTCTTCCATCACTGCACCGAACATAATTATAAAAACATGAGAAGCTGTTATGGGCACGTTAATGAGGTCCTACTCGTGTTGACTAAATGCAGTGCTTTGTCAGACGCACCGTAATGGCGCAACATGATGTGAAACGCTCTGTTTATGTCGGCCATGTTTGCGGCCCATTACCTAGCGACATGTGACATGATGAGGCCCATGATTGGTGCATTAGGTCCATCTCACTTTAAAGCCTTGTCTTCCGTCGTGTCAGCACTTTTCTCCCTAACTGCATTCATCAGGACAGATCATTACATCCTTCCTCTCATCCTCCTCTCCTTGTCTCATCCATCCCTCACTCACTAAATGAAAGGGGAACCTATGGTGCATCTAAAGAGGAGCTGCCAGCAGAGCCAGGGGTGCTGAGATGAGAAGAGAGAAGTTTGAACAGACACAGCGGACTCCAAATGGTGTGAACGAAGAGGAGAGATTGCATTGATTGGTCTGTGTTGTGGCTGTAGGAAGCAGACGTCATACTCGGGCTATTAGAACACAGCAGGATAAAGGCTGTCTGATGCAACTGTCCAAACCACATGAATATAATGAGACATAGAATCGCCTCCTAAAATTTGGGATTGTCTCCATCGGTCTGCAGTGGAATTTGTTTTTTGACATTTGGAGACACTTTTTAATCAAATTTTCTGACTCTGGATGATTCATGACTTCCATTTTGGTGTCACTACTTATTTGACACTCCCCCAAAATATTCTGCTTCTGTCAGCCAAAATTACAAACTCACACAAGCTGAAGTGGATTTTCCTTCCTCCATCATAACCCTTTTGGCAATCACAGAGCAACATTTGAAAACATTTTGCCTTTTGCTGAAGAAAGTCAAAGTTGTTTAGCTATGAATATGCTGTAGTAGCTTGAGGCAACTTGTGTAATTCAATTCACTCTCACCAGGGGAGACATTAAAGAACACTGTAACAGCCTTTAGTGTAAAAGAAAAGCATCAAATACATACGGTTTATTTCATGGGAAATATAGGGTTTGAATAACTGCAGCAGCAAGAGGCGCTTCACCTTTCCAAGCACTACAACGCCTGGGGTATTTGTCACAAATAAAATGAATTTTTGTCCCTGGCCATCTCTTTATTTTGCACATAAAATAGTAAATACGCCTTAAAGTTTATTGTTTTCTGGCTTAGCATTAAAGTTTCTTATGGGTACAGTACTTTACTGTTGCTACAAAGCTCACTACAGTCTGCTTTCAGTCCTGAAAGTTAGTGGGGAATTCAGAACAAAACCAAAGCACATGATTTTCTCGCATGAGATGGATGTTATCAGATGATTATAATTTTAAGTGCTTTGGCTTCGCAATCGACCAAGAGGTCTCTTTTAAATCTCACTTGCAAAATGACTGTTCAGAAATTAAAAACAAAGCCTGTTTTTATTATCTTAACAAAATTCTGCTTTACAACTCTTCAAGCCCGTAAACGTCTGGTATCTGCTGCGCTTTTACGTTTTTGGATTATTTTTGGTTCTTTATGTTGATGCAACAGCTACATGTCTTAAACTTCTAAATAACTGAAAAAATTGAATAATTAAAAGAAGGTGGGAAGGAGGGGCATGAAGTCACGAACACAGGTGGGTGTTAACTGGAGGCTTAAATAGTAAGCTGCAGGAAGGGGCGTGAAATGGGTGTTGTCCTGCTCCCAAATTTAAGATAACAGACTTCTCTCTATTTAAATGTATTTCTGCATGGATTGTTTTTTTCTTTTTGAGGAATGATTTTACATTGTGTCCAACGATTTCAAATAGGCTGCATTAAGATTGTGTTACAGGCAAATATAAACAACTAAAGCCAAACCAAAAGTTTTCAGGTGTTTATTCATTGACATGAGTGAATTAGCCTCTGTCGTAGTACAGCAACTTCACATTAGACAGAGTACTAATTTTTTGCTGAATTTGATCCAAATCACAAAATTCTAATTCTCAATATCAGTAAATGTTATATATATCAGCAGTTTTATATAAAGTGTCTTACTCACAAACATCTCCAATAAACATTTCATTGTATTAGAAGGTGGAAAGAATGGATTTTGCAGATATAGAGTGCAATCTAACATTCTTTTAAAACCGGACCAGACAAGGGTCGCTAAGTTTAATCAATTCTACAGTCATTTTCTTTCTTTCTTTCTTTCTTTATTGTTTCTTTTGCGCTTCATTTAATCACAAAAAGACTTCAACAGCGTAATTTCAGGTATGTTGCCATCTTACCGCAGTTTCTTCCATGCCATAATGGTCCTATCAATTTAGTTCGTGTGCAAAAATTTATAAGACTATTGTGGATGTTGTTCCTTGTCAGACCCTGAAGGTCACTGCCCTGCTTGCTCAGGTATCCACATTTATGCATTGTCCGTACTCCGAAGTACGTACCATTGCTTGAAATCCCTCCAATTATATGAAATAATGCACAAATGATGAATTGCTTTCATCATTGCTGTGTGAAACCGGAGGAGAGAAAGTTTTAATACCATTCTTAAAACTCGAAACAACGTGGTGCAGGCATGACGATCTTGATTATTGCAATCCTCCACTGGTTGAAGACAAAACCACTAAACTACGAAGGTCTAAAACTAAATAACTGAAAGATTTAAAAATCAAGCATCTTTTTTACTTGAAGAACCAGTGGCAGCATTCTGCCCATGTTTCAACTATGTGTATGTCACCATATCCAAGTCAGCATTTAGTGTGCGATCTCTTTTTGGTGGCCTACGCAATTAGAAAAATAATCCATTCTGCGTTAATGACAAACATGCAAACGATATTGAATTGCTTAGGGTTTGGACACAAACTAGATGATGCAGCTAACCACATATCCTCTGAACATTTGCAAAAATGTGACTTTGGCCACTGGGAACCTCTCTGTTTATTCGCCCTTTAGCTGTGCGTAGACTCTGCACTGTCCCCTCTATTTTACAGACCAGGATTGTTGGAAAAATGTATTGAGATTGCTTTCTGCCATCTTTGCTTGCACGACATAAAACCCTCACGTATGACAGCACAATCCTGTGGGTGCGTAAGGTGAGAGCAGTTAATGTGTAATAGCTCAGATAGTTGAGTGTGTAGGGGAGAACAGCTGGCTTTTATTTAGCCATGAAGATGTCATTAGTCCACCAGGATCTGAAAGTCATTTCAAAGGCTTTGTGTGGGCAGTGTCGTCAGACTTGACTTTACCTGGGAACTGCAAACTTCACTTTTGCAGCCGTCAAGAGTAAGCCTCGAAAAGATCAAGCACGACAGACAATAGTGAATACATATGACTCCATTTATTACAAGTTTTATGGCGATAAAATTATTGCATTGATATGACAAATAGATCATAAAAGCCTAATTATTAAGAGCATCTTTTAACTTTAAACAACATGTTTTAGAGCTTGTAAACTTTGACATTTTTGGCAAGCATCTGCTGACTTCCTCAGACGTGATCAACATTGTAGTGCTAAGGTTAGTTAGGGTTGTTGGCGTCCACTGTCTGCCGGTCACGCTAATTTATAAAAATGGAAGGCGCTGTCTTTCGCTACTTGGAGCAAGTTTCAAGTGGAGTGGTACACATGCGACAAGTGCCAGGGTTGATGACAAATTGTATGACCCTCCAGTCCCAATATACAGACTGCACTGACTACAAGAAGGAGACTCATTTTTATAGGAAATTATGGGACACAATGCTTATAGGTCACATAGCACTAGTTACCATCGATGAGGGCAAAAAGCAAAGCGTTGAGCAAGCAGATTGTATTCCTATACGTCTAGAAATTCTTTGGATGCCAAAAATCCCGCCTGGAGCCTTTCAAATCACTGGAACTGCAGGAAACATCCGAACCTAACCTAGAGTTCATCCGCCTTAACACGCACGTCGAGTATGTTATAATGCGCGGCGAAGTGTTACCATTAAGATTGAACTGGATGTTTGTTCTATATACCTGGGAACAGAAATTTTACGCAGGCAGAATGTCTATGGGTTGCTATTATGTGTTAGTGTTCTTTCTTAAACTCTTTGGGAAAAAATGGGAGGCATCCGCAACTCTCTCAGCCTTAACTTCCTCATCTGATCCGTACTTATGGGTCATCGCCAGCGCCACGCATTCACAATATCACGTGCACTTTCTTCCAATCCCCATCAGCGTCACACATTTGTCCACTCTGTAAATTGACTTTTGGAGGAAAAGAGGTGGGCTGCGCTCTACGCTCATATCTGCGGCGCGTATTAAAGCGAACACATCTGTTCAAGCCTGACACTGCACTTCTGGAATTTTCCTTTTTCTTCCAAAGAATGTAAAAAACTCCTACATAAAGTGGATTGTTCAAAGGGAGGCCATCGAGATACGGAAACGCACCTGCTAAGGCGGCTAAACTCATAAGACCCTTATGAACCTAATTAAATAAAGATTCCATTGCTCCGAAGGTCCCTGTTTTGACTGACCCCCGATCTACATCCACTGCTCCTCATTTACTAATACATGCTGATACAAGTAGGAATCGGCAATGTTGTGTAGCCATTTTGGAAGAGAAAAAAAAAAATCTGCTTCAAACGTTTTAATTGTAATATTAATGGTAGCTCATTGCTGCGTTCAAGCACTCACCACAAAACAAACACTAGAATCAATTTGAAAGTTTGTTCCAAAATTGGCTAATATAGCGATCATGACTGACTCAAGCAAGCATTGCCTCGGTCATGGTCTGGTCTTGACCTCTCACTTCAGAAGGACTGACTACAACGCCATCTGACACAAGCATGTCAGTGATGTGTTGGAGCTGACTGATGACCACAAGTTCAGTTTCTTATTATAAACCTCAAAAAAACTCCCCACGCTCCCAAGCCAAGTGTCAGAGTGAAATACGACTATGCCTACGCCTCGTGCCAAGAAAGCGTGCCAGGGCCTCTTAGTAAACAACAGGCAGCCGGCACATCATTGTTACCGCACACGATCGCCTCATTAACCGCTAAGCCATTGTAGCACATTTTGTTTATTGAAATACTCAGTTTGGATTTATTTACTTCCTTTTACGGAGGAAATGTGGACTCTCATTAACACCTCTAATACCCAACGTTTACACAACACGGAAAAAGAACCCGGAAAAAGCAATAGAGTTTGCAAAGAATGGAGAAGAATAGACGGAGTGAGTTGTGAGGAGAGCGAAGCCCGGGACAACACCAACAGAGCGTTTGTCCGAGGCCCTTCTAAAATGTCATGATGCCGACTTGATGAGGTGGCAAAAAGTGCTCAGGTACTTTTCAAAGCCCTGCTACAAATTAACCAGAGCTCACAGACAAATGTGCTTGAAAAATTTAAAAAGCATATATTTTATGAATGTTATTATAAACCCAGGCCAATATCCACAGCACAGGCCAGAGGGAGAGGCCTGTCTGCTGATATTCGACCTATATCTTCCCCAGAGAAGTATTTATTTGGGCTTGATTCAAATAATTAGCATTGAGGATAAAATCAGATACGTTTTCAGCAGACATCCATTTCCAATTTTCATAAGAAATCCTGTGAAGAGCTCGGCCTCGTCGGTTTTGCGGGCACAATTTGTCAGTACAAATCATTTGACTGAGATACTTCCTTTTTCTAAGCAGCGTTTGGGGAACCACTGAAATTGTGACAATCAGCGCCGGGTTTAAAAATTAATGGGCAGCAGGTTTACGGCCCACATGACAGAGATTCCTGATCAATCTCAACAGATTTAATGTCATTTTCAAATCACTGTAACCGCCATTGTTTAATTCCTGGGTTGTTTAAAGTGCATCCGAGGTTAGTATAATGGTTGAACATTGTATTTACTGGACACTGTCCACACTCTAAAACTGTGGGATATGTTCAGTAGCAGGCTGCCGACGGTTTCCCCTCAGTGAATTTAAGAGTCGGAAAGAGGATGGACGCGCCGGCATCAGCCACTGACCAAGGCTGTCAAACAGACTTCAAAACATGCACTTAGTCAAAGGGCACACTCCCTTTTCCCACATCCCATCCCGGAGCCTTTTATATATGTCCACACAATGGAA
Source organism: Chaenogobius annularis (assembly GCA_015082035.1). NCBI lineage: Eukaryota > Metazoa > Chordata > Actinopteri > Gobiiformes > Gobiidae > Chaenogobius > Chaenogobius annularis. The sequence goes on from BJKM01000662.1 coordinate 293,845, forward strand.
ATCCAAACACACAAGAAAGATTTTTCCATGCAAATGTGAAAATCCATACAGGAAAAAAAGAAAATACGCAGATTCGAGATCAACCAAACGCCCCAAAGGGGCGGGGGGGAACCCACGGAAGGGGGGGAGCGGGGGGATTCTGAGGAGGATGGGGGGTAGGAGGGGGGGGGGGGGGGGGGATAAAATTATGGAACTAAGAGAGGTTTAGAAGACGGAACGCAGCGGGCATGTGGAGAGAAGGGGTCAAGGGGGAGGTCGCTGGAGGCTGGGGGGACATCCGGCGGGGGCGGGGGGGGAGGGTGGGGGGGTGGCCGCACCATGCACTAAATGAACGATCCTGGAGCAAAAGGCGCTGGCGAAGCTGTGGAGAGCGAGGCGCAGGTGTGGAGGGAAGGGGAGAGGGCGGAGGGGGGCGGGGGGGGGGGGGGGGGGAGAAATACAGGGGGAAGGACAAACATTGCTTGAGAAGTGGCATGCTGCTGCCAGCCCGACATCCTTCGCGGCACTTCTATATTAGTTAAGGCTTGCCGAGCAGAGATCGATCAGCAATGGGTCACAACAACTGTAAATGAACTACTAAACAACCTACTCACATTGTTGACCAAAACCCAGACATGACCCACGACACGCTTTCGAGTGGAACATCAAAACAGGTCAGTGGCACACTTCATAAAATTGCGGGTAGCCCGCCACCTTCGAATCATTCAATCACGGTAAGAAGAATAACAAAATTATAAACAGCTTTGTTTCTACAAGACTTTTGCACAATTCAAACGTGGAGAACAGAGACTTAGGGACCTAGCTTGTGGAAGGACAAAATAGTTCAAGATGGCGGAGACATTATGGTTGATCAATAGTTACATACAGTAAGAGATTAGAATGAGTGTGAGCCGGCAGAGAGAATATAATATCATTCTAGAAAATTCCCAGCCCAGCGAATCAATCAATAGTTTAAAGAACCTGAAAAACAAGAAAATACACATTGGCCAGTCCTCTCAGAAGAGCTGCTTTTTTTTCCTTTCTGATTTTTCCATGACACACAAACACCATAGAGCTAACAAAGCGCTATATAGGGGTCAAAAAAGTTCAAGCATGTAACCCTGACTCCCAGTTCCTAGTAAATAAATGCTGCAACCAAGGTCAATCCGTAACTGCCCAATGTACATCTTGCTCCGGCCAGTTCTTAGCCTACTTCGCGACCATGACCTGCCCTCATCCCATACCAGTAGGGATGCACCCATTGCTGTGGGATCACTCCGCGCGCTCGGGGCAGGCAAAGGTCTACAGGGAGGAGATCAAGCCGCATTCACACAATTTCGAATATATGCAAAGCTGGGAAATGGCCATGGACAAGCAGCCACATTCTCATCCAAAATAGAATTGTTTCTTCAATTAAAAACGATGACGCAAAGGATACAGCTTTCGGACGGGTATCGTTGTGAAGGGATCATTGGATGTGTAATTTAACCAGCCCAATCACAGGGAACGACTGGCAGTATGCAGTGGTTCCTGGCCCAAATATACTTCATGCCTCTCTAGTCTCTATAAAAAAAATCAGGGTGACTGGACCTTTGCTTAAGATATTTACAGCGTAATAAGCCAAATTAGTGACCAATGTCATAAACCATTGTCTAAGGCATTCCCAAATCTTGAAAACAAACACTTCTCACACTGGAAATGTGCATAACTGAGACAGGCCTCGTTGTTCAAGCGGGTCCACACAGATCACCGATTATGTTGTGGAACATGTTCTTGGTTTTATTCTTCTCTGGGTTCCTTGATATTTTTTTTTCGTGTCTCCCTGAGGTATAAAACAGTGGGCTGGCAGATAGCATCCATGAGGTACCCGGCGGGCAGGGGACAGGACGGTGAGGGGAAAGTAGAAGACAAATGGCTCTAGACTAGCTAAATGCAAGATATACCCTGCAGAGACGCTAGATTCCCACAGTACTAGTACAGTAGCCTGACATAACAGCCTCCAGCCTATCAAAACAGAGTACAATGTTTCAGTGCATAATAGGAAGCACTATGTGCGACTTCTTTGGGAATCTATAAGCGAGACGGTTCTTCGACCCATGCAGATCCTTGGGTCTGCCATGCGAGAAGTATTGCTTTGGCTTTGAGGTCACATATTATGACTAAATACAAAATTTTCTGGCTCTTAACTTACTAATTAAGTTTAGCTTGACCTCAAACCAATACCCAAGTATATATAATTATATCTATATCACATCTGTGCAGTTTTAAATTAATCAGCAAGGTTTCGTGACAACAGCGGAAGACAATAGTGAACAAGCTGCATTATAACTGCAATGTTATATATCTAAACAACAACACAAGACTAAAATAACAAGGCTTCCTAAAACAATAATAGAGAACAGAACAAAACACCAAAGACAGCCCAGATATTTTGTAAACATGTGTAATACAGGACGTCCTCTTATCAAACCCTTGCACTGACTATAACGTTGTAATCTGGTGAAAGTGGCCCAAGGACATATTTTTGCAAAAAAACCGCAGGTCATATTAGATGAAGACGAGGATGCTGCCGGAGCCCCAATTGTTGTGAACTGTAGCACTTTAATTGCCCCAGCCCAGAAGTTTTGCCATACGAGATCAGCAGGTAAAAAGACCCTGGCCTAAGGCGTCCCTACAAATTTGATATCTGCAATTATCAAAATGCACAAAAAGAGAAACTTAAGGAGCGAGATACTTAAAATACCTTTCTCTCCAGGAAGTGTTCATGTTCTCTGCCTGTCTGCGAATGTACAGAGCGAAGGGAGGAGTCCAAAAAGAGATGAGCTGATCAGAAAACACGCAGCTATTCGTAATTTGCGTCACAACCGAGGGCACAAGGCACCTGGTTTTCAACAATAAATATGGGTGCACTATGTTCACTTCCTTCTTCCTTTTTGTTCAATATTCAGATAACAGTGAGACAAATTAACAAGTAAACAAATCACAAAGATATAAAAAAGTAAAAGAATAGCCAGCAGGCAATCTCATCACACCACCACAGTGCAAAGGGCTCACCCTGGACGGAACACTGGACAGCATCGCGTAACAAAAACGCACTCCACCACATTCATTTCACCTCGCGGCAATCAATGTACTCCTCCTAAACTTCAACCGAAATGAAATCTCGCTCTGTGCTAAAATAACAACCACACAAGAAGAACTGTATTTCTAAACTACAATCGCAAAATCTGCCCATCTTTGCCTCCGCAAAGCCCGAAAAGGACAATGACACACTGTTGAGAGGGTTGATTCATCTCTCA